>OZ012741.1:564342636-564555580 GCA_963859935.3 Lathyrus sativus
TTGTGGTACATGTATTGACCTGAAGTTCGTATGTGTCGATCTGTATAGACGATTTCCTTTTATGTGTCGACACATAGTTGTTTTTCACATAAAAAATAGTTTTTTATGCATAAAACATTTTCTTTGATGTATGAATCTTTTGAAAACCTTTTGAAACATGTTGTTAAGCTTCCTAATGCTAATGTGCACATTTAGACTTAGAGGATATCGTCCAATATACATAAAAGCTAAAGTGTCCTAGTTTTGACATCATACAAAATGCATCTAACGAAAAATTGCACTCACATTAACCTTCTGTCCCAGAGCCATTTTTCATCACTCACTGATAGAAGGCAAAGTACCTTATGATCAACCAATTCAAAAAAATTAACTTTATAAACATTGTCTTTCCTCTTACCTTTGAACACTGTGGACTTGTCAAAATCATTAACAATTATACAGTCGTCCTTATTAAACATGACTTCATAACCATTATCACAAAATTTACTAATGTTCAGTATGTTATGTTTTAGTCCAACTATTAATCAAACATTATTAATTGAGATAGAAGAACTAGCAACACTACTCATACCAATGATCTTTCTTTTATGGTTTCCTATGGTTTCCTCCAAATTCTACAGTGCCTCTCTCTTTCAGAGTTAGTGTTTAGGACATATGATTTTCTCATGTTATATGTTGTGAACATCCACTATCTAGAAACCATGACTACTACTTTGTTTCTCCCTTACAGCATATTTGAACCAATTTACTCAGTTAAAAATCTAGTATCACATGATTAGAGCAAGCATATAGAGACTAAATATCATTTCATATAGCATATAAAGACTAAATATCATTTCATAAGATATAGTGGCTAAATAGAAGTTGGATATGGTTTACTTCTACCCTAAGATGCATATTGTATATATATTTTTACTAAACCTTTGACGTGTAAAAGGTTTATAAATCAGAAGAAATTGCTTAATATTGTATTAATAGAGAATGAATTAGGAAATCATTTAATTTTGTGAAATATAATAAGATATGGGGTGTAGAAGCAACTTCTATAGAATATTGGGCCTCTTTATTTAGGCCTCATAATTGTACTCTATAGCATGTATACAGTCTATGCCAACGTGAATGAAAACATAGTTAGCGTACTTAACATTTTCCTTTCTTTTCTTAACATTTCTTAAATTTATTTTGTGTCATTAATTTACATTTCCCAATAATATCATATGCCGAATGTGAGTTATAAATTACAAATAAAATATTAAAAAGTTGAGGTTGAACAATATAAGTGAATATGTCTACATACATATTTAGATTTTGGGCAAATATAAGTGAATTTGTATATTAAGTGAACAAATTAAATATCAAAAAGTCATATATATATATATATATATATATATATATATATATATATATATATATATATATATATATATATATATATATATATATATATATATATATATATATATATATATATATATATATATATATATATATATATATTTATATTTATATTTATATATATATAAATATATATATATATATATATATATATATATATATATATATATATATATATATATATATATATATATATATATATATAAATATATATATATATATACATATATATATATATATATATATATATATATATATATATATATATATATATATATATATATATATATATATATATATATATATATATATATATATATATATATATATATATATATATATATATATATATATATATATATATATATATATATATATATATATATATATATATATATATCGTGTTTAATGTTAATAATATGTTTGATACTCAAAAATTTTCAACCAATCTAAATTAAAAAATATTAAACTAAAACTTTTGAAGTTTGTGATCCTAATTATTCATAGATGTACTAAATACATGAATGTGATAACAATTTGATTTTATGAAATTCGGATTTGAGAAAAATACAAAGAGAAAAGGAAAGGAAAATAAATAAATAAATAAAGGGTTTATATATTCTACCGACCAACCCAATCTATTAGATTAATAATTTTATTTGATTAATATAACATTAAATAAGTGTGTCTCTTTGTGCGTGCGTGTGTGCTCGCACGCGTGTGTGCACGCGCGCGTGTGTGCGTGTCCGTTTTCGTGCGCGCACGCGTGCGTGTGTCCGTGTGTGTCAGTGTTTGTGTCCATGTGCGTGTGCGTGTTCTTATAAATGATTAATCATGTCTTAAATTATTATGTGATGAGGACAAAGGAAACATGTTGTGAGATTGTAGAAATTAAAAATTGGTTGAATGTCGACGAACAATGAAGTGGAGACAGCATGCGGAAAGCCAACGACGGAGCTGGAGCGGCGGTATATAGTGAGTCGACAACGAAGCTTGGGCAATGGCGCACAGAAGGCTAGTGACAGCTAATAATTAGGAAGCGGCAGGGCATGGTTGTTCAGGAGGCCACATTCCGCAGCTGAGCTCTAGTGGATTGGCAGCGGCGGCATGGGTCAGGTCGGGGTAGGTTGGGCATTCAGATATGTCGGGTATCAGATTTGGTCTAGGAACTTTACATGTATCGATCTTGATTGTTTCATTTTGTGAATTAGTTTGTGATTACCTTTTTTTTGTTCGTTGGGTATCTCTTAGGATTTAGTAGTTATAAATATGTATCTCCATCATTCTTGTCTTCACAATCTTCAGAACTTTACAACTGAAGAGAGAGAGCAGAAGTTACAATCCTAGTAAGGTAAAACTTAGATAGGGAAGGTTTGAGGAAAACTTGTGGGTGTATCTAAGAGGATTGGGAAAAACTTCTAAACACCTTGGACTTATGTGATTCATATAAAGAGTTTAAGAGATTAGGAAATACTTGGGTAGAAAATAGGGTTTGTTTTTGGGAATTTGGATGAATATTTTCTTGTAACTCATTTGTAATCTTTTGTAACAATTTTTGGAAGTATATTGAATCGCATAACCACTTTCTCCTCCAAAGTAGATCGTTTGATCGAACTGGATAAACAAGTTATTATGTTTGTAGTCTTTTATCACCTTCTACCAAGTTAAGTTGGTGTCATAATGTGAAGAGAGTTTCTTTTCCTCAAGGCTATTTATTTTAATTTTCATTGTTCTTTGTCCCCCACACATCAAAATTTTTGGTTCGATTGAATCTTTCAATTTTACAACAAGTTACACTCAATGTAAGGAAAAGGGTGTTGTTTACAAATAGTACCATGGGTAAATGGGAGGTCAAGAATTATTCATGAGACAATGATTTTGAGTTGTAGAAAGTAAAATATGCAAACAATTTTAACTAAAAAAAATGTATTGAAGAATTGAAAAGTGAGGCATTGATACATGCGCGTTTAACATGCACATAGAAGACTGAGATGGGGGATAAGGCTAGAAGTTCCATTATCATGTGCCTCATGGATAAATTTCTAAGGGAAGTCACCAGAAAGATGTATGCTACTTTGACGTGGGAAAAGTATGAATCATTGTATATGACCGAGTATTTGGCTCACATTTAATGTATGAAACAACCACTCTACTCATTCTGAATGGTAGAGAACAAATCCATAGTGGAGCAGTTGAAATAATTTCATAAGAACATTGATGATCTGGTGAATATTGAGGTGAATATTAATGATGAGGACAAGGCACTACTTTTATTGAGCGTAATACCCATGTCCTTTGAGCACTTTTAGGATGTTTTTCTTTATGGTATGGAAGGTACTATTAATTTGGATGAAGTCCATATGCCTATGAGATTCAAAGAATTTTCAAAAATTAAAGATTTGAATATTAGAGATATTGGTGAAGGCTTGAGTATCCATAAGTTTGTTAGATAAGTTAAGGTTAAACTTCTTTATTTGTCAGAAACCTAATTACTTCAAGAAGGATTGTCCCGAGAGGGATGACAGTGAATATTTTGTCCAAATTGTTGTTTCAATATTGGTATATTAGTAGTGTCGAGTTTGGAAACTAAAGAGGGTTGGATCATGGACTCAGGTTTCTCTTATCACACATGTGTCCAAGTGTCGTACCTCAAAAAATACAATCCTCGCGATGGACGTGGAAAAACGTTCGAATAGAGTCGCTGCCGAACTTTATTCATTCCAAGGAAGGAATAGGAAAATATCGATAAAACCTTTAGGAGATAAGAAAATTGTCATCGCAACCAAATTCTAGGTTCAGGAGTCGATTATGCAAGAGGGAAGGTATTAACACCCTCTACATCCGTTGTACTCAACGGGAACATCTTGATTCGATTCGTGAGAAGAGTTAGCTATGTTTATTTCTTTTCTTCTAAGGGAGTAATGAGTAAATGATGTAGTTCTAAGGGGGAAAAGGGTGGTTTTTTATTAGGGTGCTCGCCAAGGATCGGAGCCCTTGTGCCTACGTACTTCCTCGTGCAATGGTAAAGTTAGAGCATCTTAGTTCGTGGTATTACGGTTGGTTGGTTTGTTTTATCAAACAACTTGGTAGAGAGCAGCAATGTTGTTGATTGTTAAATTGGTACCAACACGGTTTAAAGTCAAGGTGGAGATTGTTGTAAATATGCCTTAAAACCTTTGTTGATGAAGAGAAAGAAAACATATTTTGGAGATTAAATTTATCGCGAAAATCGGAAGTTTTAGAAAGGTGGACGGAAAGTAAAAAAATTGGTTGGTGAATAGTGTCGTCTGTACGGGTGAATAGTGTCATCCGTACGGATGAATAGTGGCGTCTGTACGGATGAATAGTGTTGTCCGTACAGTAAATAGTGTTTTCGAGTTTTTGGGCTTTTTTCAATTCGGTCCATGGATCCATGTGATTTAAGCTTTGTTTGTTGGATATTTGCTATTATAAATATATATCTCTTATATGCTTGGTGCGTGACAATCTTAGAGTTTACACCAACAAGGGAAAACAAGGGTTTAAAGGTATAACATAGGGTTTTAGCTATGCATAAAGAAAACCTTGGATTACACCTTGGGTTTGAGTGATTCATATATTGAGAGTTGGAGTCGCTTTGGATCATGGAATATAGGCACACTTACTAAAAATTATATGGAAATAATGGATGTTATGGTTAGGAGGAAGATCAATTTTATGTCCCTACAAGAAACTAAGTGGATAGGTGAAAAAGTGATTGAATTAGACAACTGGAGAGATTTAAGCTTTAGTACACTGGAAAAGTTAGATCAAGAAATTGGATATGGATTATTGTGGATAAGGAGCGGAAGAATGATATTATGGATGTGAAAAGAGTAGGAGATTAAATCATAGTCTTTAAATTTATAATGGAACAAAATACCTCTAACGTTATTAGTGCGTGCGCACCTTAGGTTGGGTTAGAAGAACACCTTAAGATAAAATTTTGGGAGGGTTTAAATGGTTTACTTCAGGATATACCCCAAGAAGAGAAGATTTTCCTATGAGGGGATCTCAATGTACATGTAGGTAGCGTTGCGAGAGGTTTTGAGAGTGTTCATCAAGGGTTTTGCCTAGCGAAGGTGAATGCGCAGGGTAAATCCATCTTGGAGTTTTCGTCAGCTTTGGATCCTACTATAGAAAATACATTGTTTAAAAAAAGTAATTAACATCTTATCACATATAAAAGTGGGGTGACATGTTCTTAAATAGATTTCTTTCTTATCAGGAAGCCAGATAGGATGATTTTCTTAGACTGTAAAGTTATTTCGAATGAGAACTTAACTACCCAATGTTGCACCCCAAAATTTTCCTAACCGGTTTTCTTGATACTGGCTTTTGTTTCTTTGCATTTAGCATTTTCATTGCATAGCATTGTTCATTTAACAAGGGATCAAGGTCTTCCTGTGGCTCAGGTTCATATCAGTGCAGAACTGAACAGCAAGCAGCGAGTATCTCCGGCATTTATTTTGCCCAGCAGCGATCGATTTTATTTTATTTTGCAGGTTAATTTCAGATCAGGATCAACACTCAGGCTCATAACAAGCATTTTCACGGTGATAACATTCAAAAATGAGGTTCAGCAGCTAAACAGAGCTCCGGACAGTTGAAACAGGGCAAATGGACAGATTTCCCACCAAAAGGCGCCAAATTCAAATTTTTGGAGGTGTTAACCGGTTAACACATATGGTTAACCAGTTAACCGAAGGAGAATTTGCCCAGATTCAAAGGTTTCAGAGGCGTTAACCGATTAACGCATATGATTAACCGGTTAACCATATCAGAATTGGCCCTGAACGTGAATTTTCAAGTGGAGCTACTTTGGGGTCCAATTTTGATCATTTGAAAGCTCATTTTTGCACTTGGGAAGGATCTAGAACATCATTTGAAATTTGGTTAAATTTCATTTCCCTCCAAAATCCCAAACCTCATTCCATACCACAATTTCCAAACCAACTTCCAGGCCTTTGTTTTGGATCCCAACCAAAGTGGTATTTAAGTGAATCACTCTAAACCACACTCATTTAACCTTCATTTTTCACTCTCGCTTCAGATTTGATCTCAAATTATCTCAAGTCTCAATTCCCTTCATAACCAAAACCTTCACCCAAAGCTCTTATTCATTGGAGTTCTTGATTCTTCATTGGAATCAATGAATTCTTGAGCATAAACCTCCATTTACCATCATCATTGGATCAAGTTTCATAATCAATTTTCGTGCAAATTGAGATCTGATTTTGGAGCTTGAGTTAGAAGTGATTATTTGGAGTGATTTGGCTTAAAAGTGTTTGATCTTCATTCTTACAACAATAATTGCCTTGGATCTTGAAGTTTTCCGGATTTTTAGCATTTGATCTATTCAATTCAAAGCAAATTAACACTAAACGGAGCAAATCTCCGCTCCGAAGGTTGGATCCGAATCTGTTTTTGGCTTATTTGCTTTAATCATGTCGATATTCATTTTTGATTGGTTTTGTGTTGATTTAATCCATGTGATCTGTGAATCGAATGTGATAATCTGTTTCCATGATGTTGGATATTTGTTTTCTGTTGTCAATTTCATGCTTAATTGATAAGTTGATCTGTTGGAACCTTGGATAAGCTATTTTGGCGCTAGAAGTGATTTTCTGTTGCTGTTTTTGGCTCCTGGTACATTATTAACTGGTTAACGTATATGGTTAACCGGTTAACCAATTCAAATATTCAAAATTTTCAAAGTATTCAGGGTGTTAACCGGTTAACGTCTGGTGTTAACCGATTAACACCTACGAATTTCCAGATTTTCACTTGTTTTACACAGGTTAATCGATTAACCATATACGTTAACCGATTAACACTGTGCCAGAATACCATATTTGTTGTTTTGCTTGCTTGTTCGCATACCGATTAAATTCGAATCATCATAGATCAATGTGATGCATTAGGATTGAATTGTTTTGAATAATTGTCACTGTTTGTGGTTGTGTAATCATGATTTTGTTGACATGTATGATCAGTTTCCATTTGGTTACATGCTTGTATATAGTTCGAATTGATCATTTGTTTACATGTTCATATGCTTTCATCTCTTGTTTTTCTCTACATGTTTGCATCATTCTTGCATCGCTGTTGAGGTCGAGACGCGCTTGTGGCGGCTGCTGCCCCATACACTTTCCTCCCTCCCACCATTCTAACTGTTTCACTTTCATGTTTGCATCTTTTCTACTTGTGATTGATTCTTCCTTTGTTCTTCTTATGCCTTCTTGCCATAATCCCCATAGGATTCCTAGTCCCCCCCGTTTAGGATGGGAGTAGGAGAGACATTAGGCGTTCAATCCAAGCATGCTAACATTAGGGTAGATGATTCCCCTTTTCATCCGAACTTTAGGACCACTTTGCATGATAACGTTAGGGTCGAGTTTCCCTTAGACCTTCTGTGCGTCTCTCTTCTCATATCAAAACCATGCTAACTCATCTAATAAATGTGATAAACGTTGCGTGCTACGAGCCTTAAGCTACATGGGGAATGATGAGTGAGGGGTCTTCTCTCGCTTATCTAGAGTGTTTATCATACGTCCCGTTTGAGGGCGATATACGATGCATTCGCCTCCATGTCATAGTCTTTAGTGCAACGTGAATCACAAACCGAATTAATTCATTTCACTAAAAAACACAAAACAAATTCAAACCTTTTTCCTTCGGGATTAATCGGAAACTCCTTTTTTCAGAGAAGAGTGTTGTTAACTCTTAGTTCTATCGCAAACGGTAACGCCTAAGTCTCCTGTGCTCGAGCTGCATACACCAACTGCTAGAACTACTTGTTAACCCTACTCGAGTCTAAAAACCTTTTGAACCAACCAGTGTTCCTTTTAGCCCAAACTATGTTTGCTCTGATCTTTATACCAGATGAAAGTACGTAGGCACAAGACGCGACGTCTTGGCGAGCAACCATCCCCCTTCTCTCCCGTAGTTAGCCGAACTACGTTGACTCTGACTTTCCCATTGCACGAGGGAATACGTAGGCACAGAGACGCGATGCTATGCCGAGTCTCTTTCTTTTCTTTTTGTCCCGCAAGCCTATAGCGTAGATAGTTAAACACACCCTTAGATAAACAACAAGCGTGGATCCCGTCGAGTACGACGGATGTGATGGGTGCTAATACCTTCCCCTTGTGTAACCGACTCCCGAACCCAGGACTTGGTTGCGATGACCTTGTCTTTCCCTTTTTCGTCAGGTTTTTCCAATCATTTCCTTTCCCTCTCTGTGGGGATAAATAACAAAAGGTGGCGACTCTTCTGTTTTTCGCCGGGTGTTTTTTGCAGTTGCGACAGCTGGCGACTCTGCTGGGGATCGAACCCATAATCTCTAGTTCCCTATGCGAGTCACTCCTAGTGCTTGTCTGTTGCGTCTTTGGGTGTTTATTTTTGTAAGGTTTTTCGTTTTATGTACATTATCTGTTGTATATTATTGCATTGCATTCTTATTGCTGTTGTGCTGTGGGTTGGGTAGTTCCACCAAGAGAAAAGTTGGACCTGGGCTTAAGTATGCATATAGGAGTAGAGTGGAGATTAGTGGGAGCTTGTGTGGCGTTTGGCTGCGCAATAGCTCACGTGAAATTCACATTCAGACGAGGTTTTTCTTTGGAAATATTCTATCTTGCGCGTCTGGTGCAGTTGAGGGAATATTGACTTAGAGAGACTGTCGACTCTGGAGACCGTTCATTTGGGGAGTCAGCTAAGTCAGGCCGCTTCGTTAGACTATGATGCCAAACCGGAAACGGTGAACGTATCATCATTTTTCGAAAGTCTGTGACGCTGACTACCCGCATAGGATGTCGTACCTTTCAAGACTAGAACCCACATGTGAGAGGGATGGGTTTTGCAGGAAACCTGGCCTTCAACCAACCCTGGTTTTCTTGTCTGTGCGGAATTTTGATCCTGAATGTTCCGCCCAGTGTGTTATCTCAGGGTTTTGATCAGAGTAGAGCTATTGTTGAATTCAGTCAACGGGACAGCAGCGAGTTTGAGCATTGAATACTTTGATCCCTTGTTTGTTGCATCAGCATTTTGCATTGCATTGCATTTGCATTTCATTTTTGCATATCCATCCTCATCCGGAACAGAGAGCTTACCCATTTTTGTCTACTTCGAAGTTGATTTCCCGACATTCGCATTGGACTTGAATTAGCTTCTGGAAGAATCATGAACTCAGCAGAGCAGAATATGGTTGTTACAAGGGCAGAGTTTGAATTGATGAAGAATCAGCTAGATCAACTCATGGAAGTCATGAAAGATATGACCAGAGTAGAGGCCAATATTCAGAGGACTCCAATGAACAATGTTGCTTAAGCTCAGCCTGTGCAAATTCCTGTCGAAGTTCAAGAGCATCCTATTGGCAGAGATAGAGATTCATCTTCTCTTCATGACATAGATTATCAGAATTTCACCTTCCCTGTGCCAGATTCTCAGAGGGCTGTTCTAGAGGTTAATGCTGAAGACCCACAGACTGTTAAGTTTATGAGGAAATGTCAACTGTTGGAGGAAAAGCTTGATGCCCTAATGAATCAGAAGACTCTCGATCTGAATGATGCGAGCATGTGTTTGGTACCCGGTCTGGTGATGCCTCCGAAGTTTAAAATGCCGAATTTTGAGAAGTACAAAGGGGATAGTTGTCTGAAGCAGCATTTGGTAATGTTCTGCAGGAAAATGACTTCACATGTCCATAATGTTCAGCTTATGGTTCACTGCTTCCAAGACAGTCTGAGTGGAGCATCGTTGAGTTGGTATATGCAGTTGGAAAGTGGTTGCATCCGATCATGGTCAGATTTAGCCAATGCTTTCGTGAAGCAGTATAACTACAATCTCAACATGAATCCCAGCCGTATGCAGTTGCAAGAATTATCTCAAGCGGACAATGAATCCTTCAGAGGGTATATGCAGAGATGGAGAGAATTTGCTGCTCGTGTTCAACCCCCACTTCAGGATAGAGAGTTGGTTGACATGTTCTTGGGTACCTTGAAAGGCCATTACTTTGACAAGTTGATCAGTGGTGGAATGTCAAATTTTGCTGACTTGGTGATAATGGGTGAACGTATTGAGAGTGGAATCAAGAGCGGAAAGATTCGAGACATCTCAAATACTTCAGTTTATGAAGGTGAATCAGTTGTAAGTTCTCAGGAAGGTTGGGAGAAAGGAAGTAATGTTATTTCAGAACCTCCTGTACCTCAGGTTCAGTCTTCAGATACTTCGAGTGTTCAGAGTCAGCAATATGTTGGGTCTGAGTATCAGAAATCTGTTTCCCTTTAGAGTCAACAATCATATCGTCACCAGCCGCGTCAGCACGCTAGACGAAGATTGAGGAAACCAGAAAGGCATTTTACTCAGTTGCCGGTATCGTACAGTCAGTTGTTGCCAGATTTGATCAGTGGTGGATTGATAGTGCCGAAGAAAATTAATCCAGAGATTCTGCCATATCCGCCAGGCTTCGATGACAATGCCCGCTGTGAGTACCATATTGGGGCACAAGGGCATTCAACTGAAGACTGTAAGGTGCTTAAGAGCCAAGTTCAGACTCTGATGGATTCCAACAAGATCTCAGTCACGTCTCAGGGTGCTCAGGTTAACGATCTTCCCTCATCCAGCCAAGTGGATATATCAGTGCATGTTATGGAGGAATTCACCGAGAGCAGTTGTTCGGAAGAGTATCAAAATTGAAGACCCATTTGAGGGTTGTATCCCTGTGTAGCATTTGTTCATTACTCTATGCTGATCATCGCCAGGCTTGTCGGTCGAGGTCACTCTGTTTGTATTCAGTTACTCCTGTATGGTGCATATATGCGTGATGGTTATCCCTGTTTGGATCTTGGGTTCCTTTTCGCCTTAGTGCTATTCTGAGATTTCCCTGTTGCATACTTGTCTGCATCTTGCATATTGTTTTTGCATAGCAGGTACCTCGTAACTATTAATCTGACTTCATGAACTCCACAAGTTTGTTGCAGGTTATACAATCAGATACATCGCAGGAATTCTCGCGGAATTATGGAGCAAGTTCAAGTAGAGCTGAGAGAAGTCATGAGCCAGATGGGACATTTCATGTTGGACATGAAAGCGTTGCGTTTGGATCAGAGTGCGCTTAGAGAGGAGAACAATTAGTTGAAAACTCAGGTGGGCCTAATCATGGAAGTGATAAGGAACGTGCTCAGAAAAGAAGGTGATCAAGTGCCTGAGGCTGCAGCAAAGATGCTTGCACCACTTTTGTCTGTGGAACCTATGCCAGAGTGTAGTGTGTGTCAGAGATCTTCTGTACAACCGGAGGTTCTAAAATTTCGGTGTCATTAGGAGAATCCCAAGGTCAGGAGGTATGCTCAAAGGATAAAATCACCAGACAGATGATTCGATCAGATTCCCATGGATTATGCTCAGTTGGTGCAGCTTTTGCTCCAACTTCAGTTGGTTAAGCCTCAGACTTTGGCTCCATTTACTGGCCAGCCACCACCAAGCTATGATCAATGCTCATTGCGATTTCCATGCTGGGGGACAAGGGCATAACGTCGTGAACTATAAAGCTTTTAAGCATAAGGTTCAGGACCTGATTGATTCGAAGACAATTGAATTCACGTCGGGCGGCATGTATGTATCAGGCGAATTTATTCCCTATCATGGAAAAGGGATGGATACTCCTATTCCCATTCCTAAAGCTGCAGTATGTCAAGAGTATATCCTACAATCTTTGGTGTCAAAATCCCCCTGCCCACAGTTGCTGCGTGTTCCTGGATCAAGCTTAAGGATAAAAGCGCCTGAACAAAGAGAGTCCTCAAGAGTCCAAGCCCAGTCGCCGGATGTTTCTGTTGTTTAGAGTCCACGACCTTTTGAGTCTTCGCAGCAACATTATTGTTGCCAGATTCATAGTAGGCCCCACAACAACAATTTGAAAAGAAGGAATGCTCCCCTTCGTCCAGTACCTATGTCGTACAGTCAGCTGCTGCCGCACCTAGTTCGGAATTCTTTGGTGGAGCCCAAAGCTCTCAAACCGGTGCCAGAACCTTACCCTCCCGTGTATGATCCTAGTGCCCAATGCGAATATCATGGAGGATCCATAGGGCATTCTACTGAAGATTGCAAGGATTTTCAAGCCAGGGTACAACAGTTGATGGACCGAAGGTGCATATCCTTTCTAGGAGAAAAGTTGGTCGTACATCGCTCGGCTGATTGAGTTTGAAGACTTCAGGGGCCGCATCCCTAAGCAGCTAATCAGTGTGAAAGCCCAGTTCCCAGAAGCTGGCAATTTCCGTTTTATCCTGTCATTTCTTTACGTTTGTAATTTTTTCTTGTTTAAAGTGCAATTTCATTTGTAAAACTTGTTGTTTTCGATGGATATTAATGAAATGAATATGCATGTTTTGATTTAATCCATTCATGTTCACTAATTACTTTTTACAGATGTCATACGCTTGTTTAAGCGCAATCCGGGGAGGATGACGAAGTTTAAAGACGCGCAAGCTTCCGATTGTATGCTTTTGAATAAAAACCTGGTGATGATGTACATGCATTGTTTCAAATTCCTAAACACCGGAGATATAAGTATGATAATCCCTTGTCAACCCCTTTGAGCCTAGTAGTAGGAGTTTCCTTCTGAAAATGAAAAACCCTCAATCATAACTCGGGGCAGGGTAGGTGTCAGCTAATTTGACCTCAATCACACCTTTAGAGGTCGTGCCTAAAAAACCACAATGGTTATCCATTACTGACCAAGGAGTGAAACAATCACAATCCCTTCAACAAGCCAGACAAGCCGGTGTCACATGATTTGTTTAAAAAAAAAGAAGAAAAATAAAAACAAAGCCCGCTAAGTCGAATCTTGAAAAAGCGGCTTAGGCAAAAATTAGGGCATCCCGCTGGACTTCAAAATCAAAAGAAACTCAAGAGAGCCAGTCCAGGAAAAAATAGGGAAATAAAAAAGTGATGATGAAAACCAAGTCGTGTGATTCAGGCACCAAAGACGAAAAGCGAGTGGCTGTCACTCCAAAAAACTTGTTGTTTCCTGAACCATCATTCCTGTCATTCAACCTTTGAAAGGTGAACGCTAGTGTCGAATTGGCTGAATATAGGATTGGAGAACATCACGGAGAATGGGTGGGTTAGAATAGATTTTGAGCTTTTATCCTTTACTTTTAACCGTGAACCTGACCACGTTACAACCTGGAAAAGTCCTAATTGAAGCAGGTTTGTTTCGAAAGCATACTTCGGTAAAGATCGCATCGAAACTGACTCCTAAAAGGATTCCTCTTATAGTGTTGTATTAATGTTGACATTCTGATAAATGATTCGTTCATTATATGTCACAATTTTTTCCAGTGAACAGAATTGGATTCCAAAACTGTCATATGCATTGCATTTAATATATCTTTTATGCTGAACAATGTGTTTTACTTGTGAGTAAGCGCTTGACAGCATGAAAGTTTCCACAGTGGAAAGATTGATCAGGATAGAATGCAGATTGCCTGAGTACTCCGTCGAACCGGGGAAGTATCAAATGATCACAGCATGGGAGCCAGCCAGCCAAAAGACAGTTAATATGGGAAATCAGGTTGAGATCCAGTGGATATCTCGCAGCTATAGGTGTCATCCCCAGTGAAGTCGCCAATTAGGCACAAAGTCATTGCAGGGTGGGGCAGGTCACCTTAAGAGCGCAAAAGTCATTTCTTGTCCAAGGGGCAACTAATGAAGCACCCTTTGAGGATTCAGAATGCTGAGGCAGTTCATATCAAACCGTCAGGGTACAGAGATTTCAGATTTCCTTTCGAGGAACATCCCCACAAATATCCCACGGGCTGGGGTAAAATTGGAAGCGCAGGAATTGTTCCTCTCTATATCATCAGAGCTACTCGAAGATATTCAAGCAGGTTCAGTCAACCTTCAAGTGCAAGACGAATTTCGGGAAGTCATGTTACTATCCTTTGACCCTTCAACCAGAAACTATGAATTCAGATAGGACATTCTCACAAACAACCCAAAGTTCAGAAAGACTTCGTCTGTTCTTCTCCAGCAAAGTCCAATCATCACTGGCGCGTGTAAGCTATCCCCAATAGAGTCCAATCATACTTGGCACATCCAGTTATCCCCAGCGGGGTCGGCTTTACCTCTTCAGCATTTATTTTGCTGGAGTGGTTGTCCCGCTTTCCCCGGTAGCCTGAGCCTGCATTTGCATGTTTGCATATAGTTATCATATTTGCATCATCTTTGCATTGCATCCTCAAATGCGTAGCATTTCCAATTCGTATGGAGCATTACGCCATATTCAAACATGCGCATATGCATACGAAGCATAGGCCAGTTTCTGTCAGCTTTCCGTGGCAACTTGAATCGTTTTTCAATCGGTATAGGGGCATTTCTCCAACAGCTTTGTTCAGACAGCTTGTCGGTTTATTCGGGTTTCAGATCATACGGCGGTTATGCTTTGTCCATCAGGCCCCTGATGATGACTGATAACACGAAATCGTATATATATTTTGATGCATAATTCAACTAAAGTTTAACCGTTTTCGATCCGATTTCGGGTTATTTCCGTGTTATTTGTCTGATGTTTTGCAGGTATTCAACGATCACGTCTAAACAAGGCAACATGAAGAAAAGAAGCAATCTCAGATGAAATACGGACGAAAAAGGAGTGAAAACATCATGAAAAGCGCAGGAAGCTGTTTTTGCTGATGTGACGACCGTCACAGCTACATGACGAGCGTCACACGGGTGACGACCGTCACACCTTGTGACGACCGTCATGCAGGCAAAAACGCCCCACTTCAATTACACGTTAAAGAATCAGTTCCAATTCCCACAGAGTGGACCATGACTCCCTAAATTATCTGCCTCAAAGTCCATCATCTTCAAGGATAACCGTTGGAATTCCACTTCTATAAAAAGGGAAGAAAGGGACCTCAGAAGGTGTGCTGCATTCATACAACGAAGTGCTGCCAAATTTATTTCCAGAGCATATTTTCCAGCAATATTCTTATTTGTTTCTCTTTACCTTTCCTGTATTCCATTTTTCATTCTTCTGTAATTTCTACTTTCATTGTACGATCAAATTGGCATTAGAGATCAGAATCCTGCCAACATCTGTGGAGGATCTGCCCAAAGGCCAATTGGAATATTTACAGGTTTCTCATTTCAATCGATTCCAGTTTTATTATAATGCAAATCATTATTTATTATTTTTATTTATGTTTTATCTTTCCCAAATCCATGTCTAGCTAAACTTAGGTAATCGATATGTAGTAATAATTCGAATGGGATTTGATAACAACTGGTTGAAAAACCTTCTTTTCAAAAGTAACTTATGGTCTGAGTGTTTAAAATTGATTTACTGAATAAACTTCGTCGCGAAAGCGAGAACTTATTTAAAAGTAGTTTTGCCACGAAAGTGGGAAATTAATTAAGATACGAACCAACAAGCGAAAGCTGCGGTAAGGTCAGATAGTAAACACTAGTCATTCATTTTAATAACAGCGAAAGCACTTTAAAATGAATTAGAACTTAGAGATTTCTAAAAAATAATTTTAACCCCGAACGGGATACGAAAGTGTACGTTTGGCCCTTAGGATTATGATTAGCGTCAATAACCATCGTGAGGCGAGAGACTTCAAATCACCATTTTCTGCTTAAATAAACTTTGAAAATTATTTCATACACCAGTAACTTATCAAATCCATGAAGAACACAATTACTACGTATCGATTCAATCATTTATAATCTAAATAGTATTCTTAGTTCCCTTTTAGTGACAATCTTATTCCCTTAAACATATTCTACCTGGCTAAACATAGTAACTCCCGAGAACACTAGTTTGATTACGAGTCCCTGTGGGATCGATATCTATTATTACTACGCGATAGACTGTGCACTTGCAGTTAGGTTGTATTAGACATAGAAAGTCGGGATCAAGTTTTTGGCGCCGTTGCCGGGGACCCGTTTAGTCAATAGTGTAACCTTCTGTTACGCCGTATAGACTAGGTTAACAATTTTCATTTTTCCTTTACTAGTTCTGTCGATTGTATGCCAAGTAATCGCCCACAAGGCGATATCGTAAAACCATCAGTCGCAGAACTAGAACGCTTCTTACATTTAAGAAGTCGAATCATTGAGTACCAACTCAAACAACTCAAACATAACACTCCCAAACCTCTCACTCCCATTCCCAAATCAGAAGAAGAAGAACCAGAGATGGCTGAAGGACCTCCAAACAAACCGCTGAAGGCATACGCTACACCATCCCAGATGGATCCTAGAAGTAGCATTGCTGCCCCAGCTATTACCCGAAATGATTTTGAGCTGAAACCATCATTGCTGTCGGCTGTACAACAAAACCAATTCTCAGGAAACGCAACTGAGGATCCGAACGAACATCTAACGAAGTTTGTACAATATGCAGACACAGTGAAAGCAAATGGAGTAACTCCAGACGCGATAAGACTTCGTCTTTTCCCATTCTCTCTTAGAGACAGAGCGTGGACATGGTTACAATCGTTACCATCCAACTCCGTTACGACGTGGGAGCAATTGAAGAACGTCTTCTTAGCGAGATATTTCCCGCCAAGCAAAACTGCCATGCTTAGAGCTCAAATCAACGGATTTCGACAGAAAGATACTGAATCTCTTTACGAAGCATGGGAACGATTCAAAGATATGATGAGAACATGTCCTCACCACGGTCTAGAAGACTGGGTGACAATCCATAATTTCTATAATGGGCTTCTATATAATACTAGATTGACAATAGACGCTGCCGCGGGCGGTGCACTTATGGATAAGCCATACGATGAAACCTATCAATTAATAGAAAACATGTCACAAAACCATTGCCAATGGGGAGGTGAACGCACTCCAACTGAGAAAACCACAGCGAAAGGTGGGATGTACGAGATCAGCAGCCTTGAAAAGTTCAACGCTAAAGTAGATGCTCTAGCACAGAAGATAGATAGTCTGACCGTTAACCCCATTGCAACTGTCGCTGCAGTAACTCCAAATTGCGAGTTATGCGGAAGCACCACTCATAATGCACCCGAATGCCCATTGCTAGCCGGAATCCCACCAGACCAGGTAAATTATGCTCAAGGAAATCCCTACGCAAATACCTACAACCCAGGTTGGCGAAATCATCCAAACTTTTCTTACAAAAGCGAAAATGCATTGCAAATGCCTACTGCTCCGCCAGGATATCAGAAACCAGCTGCTCAGAATGCACCTAGGAAATCAAACCTCGAATTGATGATGGAAAAGTTCATAGCTACTCAAGCTCAAACAAACAAAGAATTCCTGAATCAAAATATACACACTAGCGAGCAAATTAAACAGTTGACAGGAAAAGTAGACGCTTTAGCCACCCACAACAAAATGTTAGAAACTCAGATATCACAAGTGGCTCAACAGCAAGCCTCTGCTGCCGCACCTGCTGGCACATTTCCTGGACAACCCGAACAGAATCCAAAAGGTCAAGAAAATGCTGTGATACTAAGAAGTGGAAAAGAATTGGACGAACCGATCGATCCGAGGACCGAAAACTCAGCCATGCAACAAAAACCAACTGAACAAGCAGAAAAGGAATCCGAGTTAGAGAAGAAGGAAGACAACGAGAAGGAGGATACCGCAAGTGAAAAAACTCAAGCACCTCCAGCGCCATATAAACCACCTATTCCTTACCCTCAAAGACTAATAAACTCCAAAACTTCAGGACAGTTTAAGAAATTTGTAGAGCTCCTTAAACAGCTGAATATTACTATTCCTTTTACAGAAGCGATAACTCAAATGCCGTCATACGCTAAATTTCTCAAAGAAATCCTGTCGAATAAGAGAAAGATCGAGGATAATGAAACAGTTACACTTACTGCAGAGTGTAGCGCTATTATTCAAAACCGCATGCCTCCTAAATTAAAAGACCCAGGTAGTTTCTCCATACCCTGCGTCATAGGAAAGTTCGTAATAGACAAAGCTCTATGCGATTTAGGAGCCAGTATCAATGTTATGCCTTTATCTATATGCAAAAAGCTGAATATGGGAGACCTCAGACCAACCAAAATGTTCGTACAATTAGCTGACAGATCAGTAAAATACCCAGTCGGAATACTGGAAAACGTTCCAGTACGCATAGGACAATTCTACATTCCAACCGACTTCATAATCATGGACATCAAGGAGGACACTGTAACCCCAATTATCCTAGGAAGACCATTCCTAGCTACAGCCGGAGCGATTATAGACGTGAAGAAAGGAAGGCTAACATTCGAAGTAGGAGAAGAAAAGATAGAGTTCATTCTCACCAAGTTCTTACAAGCACCAGCAATAGACGATACCTGTTATTTAGTAGACGAAATTGACGAATGCATAAGAGAACTTGAAAATGAAGAGACCACGTATTCAAAAATAATAAAGATTCAAATACCCGATATTTCTGAAGACGATAATTGGCGTAAACCGTACAAAGACGACAGCCTAAGCGAAAGCTTAGCACTGACCCTAAACCATATGCCAGGTCCGAAGAACCCATCTTTAGAACTTAAAACACTACCCAAAAACCTTAGGTATGAATTTCTAGACGATGAACTAAAAAGACCAGTGATAGTCAACGCCGACTTAGGACAACCAGAAACCGAAAAGCTATTAGAAGTCCTAAAGAAGTACCCCACCGCGTTAGGCTATAACATAAGCGATCTAAAAGGTATAATCCCTTCGATCTGTATGCATCGAATTACAATAGAGGAAGACTCTAAAACCTCTCGAGAGCATCAGAGGAGACTGAACCCCATCCTGAGCACTGTAGTCAGAGATGAAGTAAAGAAATTGCTAGATGCAGGAATCATCTATCCGATCTTCGATAGTGAATGGGTCAGCCCAGTTCATGTCGTACCAAAGAAAGGAGGAGTCACAGTAGTTAAAAACGAAAAAGGCGAATCAATAACAAAAAGAGTCGTGACTGGAAGCAGGATGTGCATCGACTATAGAAAGCTTAATAAGGCTACACGCAAAGATCACTTCCCGTTACCCTTCATAGACCAAATGTTGGAAAGATTAGCCAAACATTCATATTTCTGCTATCTAGATGGTTACTCAGGATTCTTCCAAATTCCCATCCATCCTGATGACCAAGAAAAGACTACATTCACCTGTCCTTATGGTACTTTTGCTTACCGCCGAATGCCGTTCGGACTCTGTAACGCTCCAGCAACCTTCCAAAGATGCATGATGGCAATCTTTGCAGATTTCATAGACAACATCATGGAAGTATTTATGGACGATTTCTCGGTATGTGGACAAAGTTTCGAAGGATGCCTACTGTAATACCCCAAATTTTGCCCTAAGATTTGTCGTCGCATTTCATTGCATTTAATCAATTACTAACAAATTTGTGTAGTCGTTTGACTTTTTGCAGGTAAATATCATATGACATGTATTTTTTTTTAAAAGTAAAAATGGCACAATTGGCAAGAGGACATGTGTAAGGAGTTGTGAGTGTGAGAGGTTGAGAGTTCGAATCTCACCTTAGTCACTTTTTGTTTTTTATTATTTTTACTCTAAATGTTTCTATCTTTCATTAAAAAATAACAAAAATAGTTTTTTATTATTATTTAATTATTATTTTCGTATTTTAATTAAATCATTTTTTAAAATATTATTTTTTTCACTTTTTTCTAAATTATTCATAAAAATATCCAAAAAATCATAAAATAAAAAAATATTGAAAAAAATTTTGTTCTTTTTATAATATTTTTGATTTTAGGAATCAATAAGATTATTAGTTTTTATTTTAAGTTTATTTTAATTATTTTAAATTATTTAAATTTTATTTTTTCTTAACTAATTATTTAGTTTGGGCTTAAAAATGAGCTTTAGGGACATTATTGACAATTTGGTGTTAACCCTAATTTGTTCCCTATATATACATGTGTTGCCTTGTTGAAAAAAGGGGGAGAATGAAAAAAAAAACCTAAGAGGAGTGAGTGTCGTTTACCGTTATTTCTTTTTCTTCATCTATTACTGTTGTTTCTTTTTCTTCATCGTTTACCGTTATTTCTTTTCCTTCATCTATTACTGTTGTTTCTTTTTCTTCATCTTTTACCGTTATTTCTTTTTCTTCATCTATTACCGTTATTTCTTTTTCTTTATCTATTACTATTACGTTTATATATTTATAATTTTTAAATTGTTAGAGTTTATATATATATATATATAAGATTAATTTTTGATCGAATTATATCGATACAATGTTTGCACATTTGTGTGCATGACGCGTGACATTTGTGTTAGTTAGATCTGGTTGCGCTGAGCGCATTTCTGCGTTAGCAACATTGTTGAGTTATTTGACACATTTAAAATTTATTATTGCTTTATTATTATTATTATTATTAGTATTATTATCATCATTATTTATTATTATTATTATTATTATTAGTATTATTATTATTATCATTATTTATCATTATTATCATTATTATTATTATTATTACTATTATTATTATTATTATCATTAATTTATTAAAACTTGTTATAATATAAAAATTTGTTTTTTAAAATAAATAACATTAACATCTTTTCCAAATTAATATGAAAACCTATTATTTTTAAGAAAAACTTTTTTTTAGATAAATTTAAAATAATAACTAAAATCTTTTTTTAAAATAATAACTAGAACCGTTTTTTAAAAAAATATATAATAATAACATTAAACCTTTTTTTTTTTAAAATAAAACCTTTTTGTTAGATAATTAAATTAAGACTATTTTTGAAAAGTTTTTTTTAATAATATTAAAACCTCTTTTTTAACTTAAATCAAAAGCTTTTTTATATATCACAAATAAACAACAAAGAATATCTATAACTTTCGCACTTCCGTTTCATAACTCGTCTGATTACTGTCTGACTCTGTCTACTAACCTTGTGTATTCAATGTGCAGCTTGTTACGTTGCTATTAGCTATTTTAATGTGTTTTTCAATTCAAGTTGTATTATAATTGTATCTGTTTCTCATTTGTAACTTCGCGAACAAATTATCGCGTTTACCTTTCCGCACTTTAATTTCTGCTGTTTGTATGGTTTAAATTCGCGCATTTGCATCGTTAATTTGTCCCATTGCATTCCTCCGAAGGATTAGGTCTAGCCGTTTGGCCGCCACGCCAATAGTCCTCAAAACTTCAAACCCTTACAAACCCTAACTTTTCACAAATGTCTCGCCGTGGACAAAATTACAAAACTACCCCTAGCTTTAGGTCAAAGAGTCGCCACACTCATTTTAGGGTTTCCCGCCGCAGAATCCCTAACCTAACCCTAATGCACTTAACAATTTATAACATAGAGATTGGAGTTTAAGACTCCATGTAAGCGTGTCCTTAAGATACGTTTATTCCCCATTGAAACCTTGACCACAGTCAAGACGTTTCTAACCTCCCTTTTGAGGGGAACTATAGTTACTCTGATTCCATTCCCGTAAGGATATGTAGGCACAAGATGCGATGTCTTGCCGAGTAAACTTAGAATTAACCCCTAGGTCTTTTTTAATTTTCAATCCTTTGTATATACCCTAAAGCAAAATAATTAATGAAATAAATAAAAAAAATAAACAAAAGGTTCCCGTAGAGTACTACGGAAGTTTAGGGTGCTAATACCTTCCCTAAATTTAACCAACCCCCGAACCTTAGATCTCTCCCTTTTAGGTTTTTCCTTTCTTTAACCTTTCCTTCGGATAAATCAAAGACCGGTTGTAAATGAATTAAGATTCAAGTTAATCAATAGCTTGACATCCAAATTTCACCGCAACAGAAAATGGCGACTTCACTGGGGAGTCCTAACTTTTGAGGGTTATCCCCATTTTGTTTATTTTTCATTATATATTTGTTTCATTAATATTTTTGCTCATTTGTATATATATTGTTCAGGGGTACCTTGCTTGGGAATTACTGTGTTGTGAGATAAGTCCTACACCCGGACTTGAGTGACATTATTATAGGATGGCGATATATTCGACGAGGCTTATAGGGAGTGAGTCCCGACTAAGCTAAATCGAGAATCACCGCTCAGTTGAGACCCTTTTGAAAATGGTTCAGTTGATCGAGTGTAGTCATGAAAACTTTTACCATTATCGATTGGAGTCTATGATACTGGGAACCGTAGTACCTTTACACCATCTTGGCCTTATCTAGGACGCAGTGCGGGAACTATATGGGAGTAGTCCTACAATGGTTGCTACGCGATACTACACTCGAACGAGGTTCTCTTGAGAATATTATCGACCCTTGAGTCAGTCGGGAAGTCGATAATATCCGAAAGATGGACTGATGACTTTGGGCACTGATTTAGAACCCTTGTTCTGCAGGTACAATCAACCTATAGTACATACCTCTTTGGGAAGGGTAGACCTTGACTCCATTCATTGTTCCTCTAACTTAGGACCTTTTGTTTGCTTATGTGTATTTGTGCTTCGCATCCATAAAGCATCACATCATTTCTAGTTTCAAGGAATTCAGCAGTCCTTTGCAAATTCGAAAAGCCTTACATTTTAAAGTCTAACAGCTTTTCTCGCTTTCCTAAAAGGGAATGTTTGCAATCGACCGTTGAAATTCTTGAGACCATTGCATGGCATTAGCATCACATTTTTGCATTGCATTTATCCCCCAGTTTCTCCTTCTTGGTCCTATCGTCTTCTAGTGTACCTTTGAGTCGTCAAGCTGATTCCTCGACACAAATATCAGACCAGAAACGGAACAGGAGTCACTTTGATCCTATTCTCATGACTTACACAGAGCTATATCCTGACTTAGTCCGGTAAGGACTGATTACTACAAAGGCTTTACCACCTCCTCTTAATCCTCCGGCTGGATTTAGGGATGATCTCCATTGTGCTTCCCATGAGGGTTCCCCAGGCCATGACTTAGAGCATTGTTTTGCATTGAAGGCTAGAGTATGTGAATTGGTTAGAACTGGAATACTTGATTTTATAGACAGTCATCCGGATGTTCAGAAAAATCCCTTGCCAGTACATCAGAAATGAAGTTTTGTCACTAGGCCTTTTGTTTCTCGTTGTTTGCACTTTCCTTATTTTGTTTAAGTTGTTTGCTTTTAATTATGTTTGTACTTTCATTAATGAAATAAGCATTGCGACTTTTGATTCAATTCATTTCCGTCCATTTATTTGCATCTTTATGCTTTATTTTTCAAATGTTTACTTCTTGTCCAAAATTTTGATATGCTAAGATTGGAGGGAGGATGATGAAAACGTTATACCCATAATTGCTGTCAGTATGCTTTCAATCAAACCTTGTTGACGATGTAAGGCATTGTTTCAATTCCCAAACACTGGAGAAATAAGGAAATTAATCCCTCGTTACCCCCTTCGAGCCTAGAAGTTGGAGTTTCTTTCGTTACAAAAAACCCACAATTTTAACCTTGGGATGGGTAGTTCTCAGTTAACTTGGTTGTGTGTTCATACGATACACCTTTCATTAACAAATTTTCCTTCGCACACGTCAAACAAGTGTCGAAGATGTTTTCTAATCAAAAGGTCGATGATGGTTCACCGTAATCATTAAAATCAAACAGTCACTTTCCTTCACACAAAAAAATAATATAAAAAAAAGCAAAAGAAGCCCGCTAAGTCAAAACCTATGAAGGAGACTTAGGCAAAACTGGGGCATCCCGCTGACTGTAAACTCTAAAATAAACAGTTCAGGCAAAATTTAGGGATAATACAAAGAGATTTTTAAATCCTTATCTTGAAAATCCTCAATGTCAAAACAATCAAATGTTATAGGGGAGTAGTGGCTGCCTTTTCATAGGTCCCTTTGACTTCTGAGTCATCATTGCTACGATCAATGAAATCCCTAACTTATGGGAACCTGAATGCATAGTATGAGTTAACTGAGCATAGGACTGAAGATCATCACGTAGATTGGGTGGGTACAAATAAATTTTGAGCCTTTATCTTTTGTTTCATAAACCGTGAACCAGGCCATATTACAACCCTCAAAAGACCTAATTGAAGCAAGGTTATTTTGAAAGTATACTACAGCAAGGTTGCGTAACCTGACTCCAAAAGATCCTTGCGAATCATTTATTTTGGCAATACACTTTTATTTTAAACTTTGAGTGTCTTGAACCGCCTTGTTCTGACTAACGACTCATGTATTTTCCATCTTTCAAAAATAATTTTTCAAAAATCGCATGAACTTTGCATTACCATGTTTGTATGAATATTTTTGTTTGCAAACTGGCTTTCCTCTAAGGAATTTTCAAACAATGAGAAACTTGGTCAAGTGATCTTATCAGGGGCAAGTTCCTTTTACATCCTGTCAAAGAATTAGTTCAAGATTTGTTCAAGGAAATATCTTCTCAGATTTGGTTTATCCAGAGAATTGTTCAAGACTCAGACTGGGGCAAGCCCTCCGAGGATACAGCAAAACAGTCGATTCCATGAATTAGACAGCTGAAGCAATTATCAGTTCATTTGACCTGGGGCAGTTTACTTGCATAATCCCTAAGCAGTTATTCATCATTCCTACAGTGACTATCAACTTGATACAGTTTAACAGAATGACAGTGATCTCCGTGTTGAGGAATCAGTCCTCCAGTTTTGTCATCTCACCGAAAGAGTCGAGCCTTGTCGTCGATGTCTGCATTTGCATTTGATCATATGTCATAGCATAATTCCTATACATGTGCATATCTTGGGTGCTTTATTCCCCATTTACATTTCTATCTTGGGTGCTTTACTCCCCATTTACATTTCTATCTTGGGTGATTTACTCCCCATTTACATTTCTAGCTTGGGTGCTTTACTCCCCATTTACATTTCTATCCTGGGTGCTTTACTCCCCATTTACATTTTTATCTTGGGTGCTTTACTCCCCATTTACATTTTTATCTTGGGTGCTTTACTCCCCATTTACATTTTTATCTTGGGTGCTTTACTCCCCATTTACATTTTTATCTTGGGTGCTTTACTCCCCATTTACATTTCTATCCTGGGTGCTTTACTCCCCATTTACATGTCTATCTTGGGTGCTTTACTCCCCACTTACCTTCTATCCTTGGGTGTTTTATCCCCCATGTACCTTTATCCCGGGTGTTTTATTCCCCGTTTACCAGATATTCCTGGGTTTACCTAACATCATGGTGTTTTACCCCCATTTGCTTTTTTTTCTCCCTGAGGTCGTGTTTTACTCGCGTCTTACCTTGTGGGCAAAATTTATTTACTTGGCATCATGGGTGTTTTATCCCCATTTGCGTTTTTCTCCTGAGCTCGTGTTTTACCCGCGTCTTACCTTGCGGACAATTTCTAATTTACTTGGCACCTATCAACAATTCTGTGTCGTGTCAACCCGACGTTCTTCCAGATATGACATGTCTTCTTCCCTAGTGCAATTCCTCGGTGGGTCGTCCCCTGTGACGTTGTTTCGTCTGTATCCGTGCATTTGTCATTTTCATCATACGCATCATATCAGATTCATATTATATTTAGCATTATAGTTCATTTTGTTTTGTCCATATCATTGCATAGCACTGCGTCTAAAGGCAAAATTTTTGGTTATCTGTATTTAAATCCCTCCACCACGATTTCTCGAGTCTTCGTTGCTCGAATCACCCGGTGAAGTTATTTAAATAGGGGCAACTGTAATACCCCAAATTTTGCCCTAAGATTTGTCGTCGCATTTCATTGCATTTAATCAATTACTAACAAATTTGTGTAGTCGTTTGACTTTTTGCAGGTAAATATCATATGACATGTATTTTTTTTTTTAAAAGTAAAAATGGCACAATTGGCAAGAGGACATGTGTAAGGAGTTATGAGTGTGAGAGGTTGAGAGTTCGAATCTCACCTTAGTCACTTTTTGTTTTTTATTATTTTTACTCTAAATGTTTCTATCTTTCATTAAAAAATAACAAAAATAGTTTTTTATTATGATTTAATTATTATTTTCGTATTTTAATTAAATCATTTTTTAAAATATTATTTTTTTCACTTTTTTCTAAATTATTCATAAAAATATCCAAAAAATCATAAAATAAAAAAATATTGAAAAAAATTTTGTTCTTTTTATAATATTTTTGATTTTAGGAATCAATAGGATTATTAGTTTTTATTTTAAGTTTATTTTAATTATTTTAAATTATTTAAATTTTATTTTTTTTCTTAACTAATTATTTAGTTTGGGCTTAAAAATGAGCTTTAGGGACATTATTGACAATTTGGTGTTAACCATAATTTGTTCCCTATATATACATGTGTTGCCTTGTTGAAAAAAGGGGGAGAATGAAAAAAAAAAACCTAAGAGGAGTGAGTGCCGTTTACCGTTATTTTTTTTCTTCATCTATTACTGTTGTTTCTTTTTCTTCATCGTTTACCGTTATTTCTTTTCCTTCATCTATTACTGTTGTTTCTTTTTCTTCATCTTTTACCGTTATTTCTTTTTCTTCATCTATTACCGTTATTTCTTTTTCTTTATCTATTACTATTACGTTTATATATTTATAATTTTTAAATTGTTAGAGTTTATATATATATATATATATATATATATATATATATATATATATATATATATATATATATATATATATATATATATATATATAAGATTAATTTTTGATCGAATTATATCGATACAATGTTTGCACATTTGTGTGCATGACGCGTGACATTTGTGTTAGTTCGATCTGGTTGCGATGATCGCATTTTTGTGTGAGCAATGATACTGTTTTTTTTTGCTTAATTTCTTTTTCTTTGCGATAAATTTTGTTTCGTCCGATTTAGATCTGGTTGCGCTGAGCGCATTTCTGCGTTAGCAACATTGTTGAGTTATTTGACACATTTAAAATTTATTATTGCTTTATTATTATTATTATTATTAGTATTATTATCATCATTATTTATTATTATTATTATTATTATTATTAGTATTATTATTATTATCATTATTTATTATTATTATCATTATTATTATTATTATTACTATTATTATTATTATCATTAATTTATTAAAACTTGTTATAATATAAAAATTTGTTTTTTAAAATAAATAACATTAACATCTTTTCCAAATTAATATGAAAACCTATTATTTTTAAGAAAAACTTTTTTTTAGATAAATTTAAAATAATAACTAAAATCTTTTTTTAAAATAATAACTAGAACCGTTTTTTAAAAAAATATATAATAATAACATTAAACCTTTTTTTTTTTAAAAATAAAACCTTTTTGTTAGATAATTAAATTACGACTATTTTTGAAAAGTTTTTTTTAATAATATTAAAACCTCTTTTTTAACTTAAATCAAAAGCTTTTTTATATATCACAAATAAACAACAAAGAATATCTATAACTTTCGCACTTCCGTTTCATAACTCGTCTGATTACTGTCTGACTCTGTCTACTAACCTTGTGTATTCAATGTGCAGCTTGTTACGTTGCTATTAGCTATTTTAATGTGTTTTTCAATTCAAGTTGTATTATAATTGTATCTGTTTCTCATTTGTAACTTTGCGAACAAATTATCGCGTTTACCTTTCCGCACTTTAATTTCTGCTGTTTGTATGGTTTAAATTCGCGCATTTGCATCGTTAATTTGTCCCATTGCATTCCTCCGAAGGATTAGGTCTAGCCGTTTGGCCGCCACGCCAATAGTCCTCAAAACTTCAAACCCTTACAAACCCTAACTTTTCACAAATGTCTCGCCGTGGACAAAATTACAAAACTACCCCTAGCTTTAGGTCAAAGAGTCGCCGCACTCATTTTAGGGTTTCCCGCCGCAGAATCCCTAACCTAACCCTAATGCACTTAACAATTTATAACATAGAGATTGGAGTTTAAGACTCCATGTAAGCGTGTCCTTAAGATACGTTTATTCCCCATTGAAACCTTGACCACAGTCAAGACGTTTCTAACCTCCCTTTTGAGGGGAACTACAGTTACTCTGATTCCATTCCCGTAAGGATATGTAGGCACAAGATGCGATGTCTTGCCGAGTAAACTTAGAATTAACCCCTAGGTCTTTTTTAATTTTCAATCCTTTGTATATACCCTAAAGCAAAATAATTAATGAAATAAATAAAAAAAATAAACAAAAGGTTCCCGTAGAGTACTACGGAAGTTTAGGGTGCTAATACTTTCCCTAAATTTAACCAACCCCCGAACCTTAGATCTCTCCCTTTTAGGTTTTTCCTTTCTTTAACCTTTCATTCGGATAAATCAAAGACCGGTTGTAAATGAATTAAGATTCAAGTTAATCAATAGCTTGACATCCAAATTTCACCGCAACACCTACAAAACTTAGAAATGGTATTAGAACGTTGTGTAAAAGTAAACCTCATCCTAAATTGGGAAAAATGCCATTTTATGGTCCGACAAGGAATAGTTCTAGGACACGTCATATCAGATAGAGGAATTAAGGTAGACAAAGCTAAAATAGAGATTATAAAAGATCTCCAACCTCCAAAATCCGTACGAGAAATACGGAGTTTTCTAGGACATGCTGGTTTCTACAAAAGGTTTATAAAAGATTTTTCGAAAA
The DNA here is from genome assembly GCA_963859935.3 of Lathyrus sativus. Classification (NCBI taxonomy): domain Eukaryota; kingdom Viridiplantae; phylum Streptophyta; class Magnoliopsida; order Fabales; family Fabaceae; genus Lathyrus; species Lathyrus sativus. Next base: position 564,371,577 of record OZ012741.1, read on the forward strand.
TCACAAAACCTCTGACCGACCTGTTGATGAAAGATGTTGAGTTCATCTTCGACGACGACTGTCTAAAAGCATTCAAAACATTGAAATCAGCCCTTATCACCGCACCAATCATGCAACCACCCGATTGGCGACTACCGTTCGAAATCATGTGCGATGCGAGTGATTATGCTGTAGGCGCAGTTCTAGGACAAAGGAAGGACAAGAAACTCCATGTTATCTACTATGCCAGTAGAACCTTAGATCCTGCCCAAATGAACTACGCTACCACAGAAAAGGAACTTCTAGCAGTTATATTTGCGCTTGACAAATTCCGTTCTTACTTAGTAGGAGCAAAAATTATCATATACACAGACCACGCTGCCATAAGGTACCTAATAAGCAAAAAGGATGTCAAACCAAGACTATTGAGATGGATCCTGTTATTACAAGAGTTTGACTTAGAAATCAAAGATAAGAAAGGAACCGAGAACGTTGTTGCAGATCACTTATCCCGAATAGAAGGCATCAAACACGAACCAGTACCGATAAATGACGATTTCCCGTACGAACGTCTGATAGCCAAATTAGAAAGTGACACACCCAATTCAATCTCGGAAGATCCAGAATTCGAAAAAGCCGTAGAAGCCGTCTATGCCCAAGTCACATTACCTTGGTATGCTGACATCGTTAATTACCTCGCTGCGGGCGTGCTTCCACCGGATCTTACTTATCAGCAAAAGAAGAAATTCTTCCACGATCTGAAACACTATTATTGGGACGAACCTCTACTCTTCAAGAGAGGGGCCGACAACATATATCGTCGCTGTGTCCCAGAGGAAGAAATAGAAAATATCATTTCCCAATGCCACTCAGCATCATACGGTGGTCATGCTAGTACATCCAAGACGTGCGCTAAGATTCTCCAAGCCGGCTTATTCTGGCCTAATCTCTGGAAAGGCGTTCACATCGCTGTGCAAAAGTGCGATCGATGCCAACGAGCTGGCAACATCTCACGACGCGATGAAATACCTCAGAAAGGAATCTTAGAGGTAGAAATCTTCGACGTCTGGGGAATAGATTTCATGGGACCATTTCCACCTTCTTTTGGTAATAACTACATACTCGTCGCTATCGATTACGTGTCTAAATGGATAGAAGCCATAGCTGCTCCAACAAACGACGCACGAGTAGTAATCAAACTCTTCAAAAACATAATCTTTCCTAGATTCGGTGTACCGAGACTCGTCATTAGTGACGGCGGATCTCACTTCATATCGCGAATATTCGATAAACTTCTCTCTAAATATGGAGTCCGACACCGAGTAGCTACACCTTATCATCCGCAAACTAGCGGACAAGTAGAGGTCCCGAACAGAGAAATAAAACAGATCTTGGAAAAGACTGTCGCTACCTCAAGGAAAGATTGGTCGTCAAAGCTACAAGAAGCTTTATGGGCTTATAGGACCGCATTTAAGACACCAATAGGTACTACACCCTATAAATTGGTTTACGGTAAATCCTGCCATCTCCCTGTAGAATTAGAGCATAAGGCCTTCTGGGCCATTAAGACACTCAACTTCAACTACACCGAGGCAGGAGAAAAGCGAATCTTGAACTTACACGAGTTGGAAGAACTTCGATTAGACGCTTACGAAAATGCTCGTATCTACAAAGAACGAACTAAAAAGTGGCATGATAAACGTTCAGTCAGGAAACAATTCAGTGTGGGAGACATTGTATTGCTATTTAATTCAAGATTAAAACTCTTCCCAGGTAAACTAAAATCTAGGTGGTCTGGACCTTATGAAGTGACTAAAGTACTTCAGAGTGAAGCTGTTGAAATTACCGATAAGATGAATGCACCGTTCATCGTAAACGGGCAACTTCTAAAACATTATAATAAGAACGACAACAGTCCTCAAGTCAGCAGTATAGCATTGCTTGAGCTTCCAGCTCAAACACCCGAATAGCTTCTCACCAAGCTATCGTCAGGCTTTAGACGTTAAAAACAGCGCTTACTGGGAGGCAACCCAAATTTCCCTCGTTATTGTATTTCATTTTTCTTTAAAATTTTACTTTGAAAATCCAACAAAAATTCTAAACTTATAATTACTACTACTTTCTACTTTCGGTTGTTTTCATATTTTTTATTTTATTTTTCTCTTTTGTCTTTTGTTTCCACCGCTTTTCGTTTCTAAAAATCCTGACTTCAATTTCCTGTTTTAAACTTTTCAGGATTTTTAAAAGCCTTCAAAACATTCCTTCTGTTTTCTCCGAATTACCTGCGAGTATGGCTGAATACGACTTCACAAAAGTTCACTTCTGAGGACTAGCTCAAAAGGCAAGATTTGCAGCACTGACCGAAAGAGAATCCGCCTTAACGCTGTATTATGATAAGGCTACTATGGATAAACTAGGGATCACGGATAGCATTCAATACCTGTTCAATCAACTGGGTTGGGAGAACACTGCTCTGAAAACACGTTTTGCTACCTATAAGGATCTTACCTATGAATTCCTTAGTTCTTTCAGATACATACCCAACTATGGTTTTGGATCCAACACAAAGCTGATTACCTTCCGATTGTTTGGAATGGACCAAACCCATAGCCGAATGTCACTAGCTAACCTCCTAGGATTTCCTAGCGGACCGCATGTGTTCATCAGTGCAGAAGATGACGATATTGATTTTCAACTCGATCAATTCTGGGGTAGAATCACAGGCGACTATCACCCTGAACCAGACAGAATGTACAATGATGACATTCATAACCCAGCCTTCAGATACTTCCATAAGATACTAGCTCACACCTTGTTTGGAAAAGAAGAAAATATTACTATAGTATCTAAAGAGGAGTTATTCATCATGTTCTGTGCTTCTCAGGGACGTACAGTAAATGCAGTGCCTTTCATGATGAGATCTTTCAAACGCCTCACGCTGGAACCACAAACACCTATTCTTATAGGAGGCCTAGTAACAATGATTGCCCACGAGCTTGGCCTTAGATTCCACTTAAATGCCAGCACTCGTTTTGGCACCATCCGACCCATGAACATACAATTCTGCTTTAACAGGCGCATCTTAGGAACTATGGGACCTGGACCGTATAAGTACCTCATTAACAAAAAATCAGTACAGCTATTCACACTGCCTGATCATCTGATGACAAGTATCCACAACAAGGACAATTGGCTCTATGAATTGGATGAGCCTATGGGACCTCCTTCACCACAGTCAACACCACAGAACTATATGTATGACAGTGACCACATCTCTGAGGCACACGACTATATGTACTATGAGGATGCTGTATCCGAAGCTGAAGTAGACCCTACGACTCCTCCGCACTACAACACTTATCCTGAGCCTATCCCTGAGGAGACCACCGACAAAATGGATACCGTGTTACTCAGATTGGACGACGTTGATGCAGCTCTGACTAATGTAAAAGCTAACATCGCAAGCATGCACAGCGAACTGGTAGGCTTCATGGATTTAGTCTGCGACCAACTCGACTACTACGCACATAAATTCGATGAGTTGAAGACACGAAAAGATTAGTTACTAGTTCTTAGCAGTAGTTTCAGTTTAGGTTAGTCTAGTTTAGTTTCATTTAATCATTTGGATTTTTCGCATTGTTAGTTTTCTTTATGTACTACATACAATCATTTCAATTTTATGTTATTTCAATTCTAGTTTTTATTCAATTATTCTGTTTTCGCATTATTCGTTGTTTGTTGGTTGTTATCTTACATCACCGTATCAATACTAAGCCTTAAAGTCACTACGAGAACGCCCTCAGAGCAAAATTCTGCGTTCTACAGATTTTGCTGTTGTGACGACCGTCACAGGACCCTGACGAGCGTCACGCGGGTGATGACCGTCACACCTACATGACGACCGTCACGAATTCAAAAACTGATATCTGATAAAACAGGGTTCGTGTTCTCTTCCACTTCCCCCATTACCACTTCCAATCATCGTAACTCCTACCCCACTACGAATTTTTGTCCTCCCCACATTGAACTCTATATTTCAACTCCAAACTCAACTTCCAAACCACACTTCTATCAGTTCTTCCCACTCTGCAGAAAAACCCCAATCTTCAGAAACCTCTCCATCTTCCAACAATGGCAAGGAATGCAGAAACCCCAAATATCAGCAACATTATCTTCAGTGAAGGAGACTTAGGCGAAAGACAACGAGCAAACTACATCGCATTTCATCAGAGGTCGCTCCAGCCGACTCATTATCCGCACCTTCCATCGCTTACGGAGCTCGGACTCCTTGAAGGCGTAACCTGGATGCTTCAACGAGCAGGCATCTGGCACCTCTGCACCAACCCACAGCCAACATACGAACAACTCACTCTTGAGTTCTTGAGTTCGTTCACTTACGCCACATCCAGCAGCGAACTTAACCAGCACTCAGGTGCCGCATGCTTCCGGATGTTTGGCACCAACTATCAGGTGAACCAAAATCAGATTGCCAGCATCCTACAGCTACCTCGCGGCGACAACGCTCACCGCCGCATCACCGATCAGTTCCAGCACGAAGCTTTCGCGCTGTGGTATCTGTTGACCGGCATCAATGCCGATGGTTGGGACTCCCTGCACGCCACTCATATCCATAACCCAACCATCCGGTACTTTCACAGAGCGTTGAGCAACACTATTTTCGCCAAAGACAGCAACCACAAAGTGAACTCGAAAGAGCTCTTCTTTCTCCATTGCGTCTTCAACAATGAACCTGTCAACGCTGCTCCGTTTCTGCTGGCTCATATTCAGGCCAACTGCAATCGTGGCTCGAAGCCATTCTACTTTGGCGGGATTGTCACTGCTATTGCACTTGGGTTGAACCTTGGCGACCGCCTCCAGCACCTCCAGTCCATCCCCTCGGTGTTCCTTGACACCGACCACTGTAGAGCCTCTCATCTTATCCGCTCCAGAGCTGATGGCAAATACCATCCGGTAATGCGTGGCAAGATCGTCCGAAGCATCATCCTTCCGTCCCGCACCCGCACACACCCAGAGGACCGTACCAACTGGTTGTTCGACCTCACTGCCCCTCCTGCTGCCGCTGTCCCTACTCAGGATCACACTCACGGTTCCGACGATGAAATCCAAGCTGAGTTGGACAGGTCCGAGCAGCCAGAGGCATCGCAACCTCCTCCTCCCGAAGGTACATCCTCTCGCCGCCGCCGCCATCATCCCATGCCAGACTACACAGAAGAGGACCTCCGCCGCTCCCTAGACCAGCAGACACAGATACTCGCGATGCTGCAGCAACAGAATCAGCGAGCTGACCAGTTCGAAGCTTGGCACTGGACTCAAATGCAACAACTTCACACCGGCCAAGCTACTATCACTGAGAGCCTGGCGAATGTGACCTTACAGGTCGAAGGACTCCGGGACACCGTCTACCACACAGGAGCTATGAGTTATGAGGACCGAGTAGCCCTCGCCAGAGCCAGAGGACGCCAGCGCGGACGTGACAGAGGCAGCGGACGTGATTAGTTTTCCATTTTTTCCTTCATTGTTTACTATATTTCAGTTATTTGTATTTTCATTTCAGTTGTATCTCCCTCTCGCATGCTTCAAAAATCAGTGAGGACACTGATTGAGATAGTGTGGGAGCGGAGCCTTTATTTCCATTCCACTGTACTCTGAATTTCCTTTATTTCCATTCCACTGTACTTTGAATTTTCGTAATTTCTATTTAAACACTTTCTATCTTTAGCAAATAAAGCTCGTTTATATATACTTTTCCCGTTACGCAAACAATCCCCACATTATTCAACGTAAACAAAAAACTTTCGTTCATTCCTCAAAAGCAAAAGCACCACGAGAATGCACCCGAGTTCAAAACAAGTTTTGAAACTCCGAGGAAACGACAGTTCTAACAAAACCAGTACCGTCCTGACACCTTAGATCTCCGGTTTATGCGAGTCGGTTTCACTACCTACGCGTACCAAAGTCTCAAGTGTCTATGCAAACTCAACCCCAAGTAGTTTATACTAGCAGTCAGCACCATCCTAAAACACTTCAAAGCGAGCGACCGATGCAAATAAGTGTATGATCTCCAAAAAAATGAAAAATCATGAAAAGAGAGCTAAATAGCCCAAAAATATAAGACACATTTCCTTCTAAGTTAGGTGCTCCTCACCCGAGCATTTAGCCCAACGGCACGAAAAACTCATTGAAAAATTAATGACATAAGCTTATGATCAATGAAGATGATCAAAAACAGAAATGAGATCATATTCACTAACAGGTCGACTTGTCATGAAAGTGTGCTGCATTCATACAACGAAGTGCTGCCAAATTTATTTCCAGAGCATATTTTCCAGCAATATTCTTATTTGTTTCTCTTTACCTTTCCTGTATTCCATTTTTCATTCTTCTGTAATTTCTACTTTCACTGTACGATCAAATTGGCATTAGAGATCAGAATCCTGCCAACATCTGTGGAGGATCTGCCCAAAGGCCAATTGGAATATTTATAGGTTTCTCATTTCAATCGATTCCTGTTTTATTATAATGAAAATCATTATTTATTGTTTTTATTTATGTTTTATCTTTCCCAAATCCATGTCTAGCTAAACTTAGGTAATCGATATGTAGTAATAATTCGAATGGGATTTGATAACAACTGGTTGAAAAACCTTCTTTTCAAAAGTAACTTATGGTCTGAGTGTTTAAAATTGATTTACTGAATAAACTTCGTCGCGAAAGCGAGAACTTATTTAAAAGTAGTTTTGCCACGAAAGTGAGAAATTAATTAAGATACGAACCAACAAGCGAAAGCTGCGGTAAGGTCAGATAGTAAACACTAGTCATTCATTTTAATAATAGCGAAAGCACTTTAAAATGAATTAGAACTTAGAGATTTCCAAAAAATAATTTTAACCCCGAACGGGATACGAAAGTGTACGTTTGGCCCTTAGGATTATGATTAGCGTCAATAACCATCGTGAGGCGAGAGTCTTCAAATCACCATTTTCTGCTTAAATAAACTTTGAAAATTATTTCATACACCAATAACTTATCAAATCCCTGAAGAACACAATTACTACGTATCGATTCAATCATTTATAATCTAAATAGTATTCTTAGTTCCCTTTTAGTGAAAATCTTATTCCCTTAAACATATTCTACCTAGCTAAACATAGTAACTCCCAAGAACACTAGTTTGATTACGAGTCCCTGTGGGATCGATATCTATTATTACTACGCGATAGACTGTGCACTTGCAGTTAGGTTGTATTAGACATAGAAAGTCGCGATCAATGACATCCCAACAGATTTTCTTTCCGCCGATTCCTATTGATGATGTGTTTCTCCAAGCATATTTTCTTGCCGCCAATTCCTATTGACGACGTGTTTCCCCAGCAGGTGTTCTTACCGTCTATCCTTAGACGAGGTGAGATTTGGATTGGAGTCTTTCCGTCTATCCTTAGACGATGTGAGTATTGATGTCTTCCCGTCTATCCTTAGACGATGTGAGTATTTGGTTTTCTTTCCGTCTATCCTTAGACGATGTGAGGTTCAGACAATGGTTTTCTTTCCGTGTATTGGAGGAGATGATATTTTGAGAGGGTTTTCGTGCTGTCAATTCCTATTAACGTTGTGGCTCTTTGAAGAATGTTCGATTTTCCTTGTTGACAATTCCTATTAACGACATGGCTTTTTGAAGATTGTTTTCTTTCTGTCAATTCCTATTGACGATTTGACCCTTTGAAGATATTTCTTTCCATCAATTCCTATGGACGAAAGAATTTTGCAATTCGATAAATGGTTTATGGTGTCTTTCCTTCTATCATTAGACGACGTGAGTACCAAATGGTGTCTTTCTGTCTATCCTTAGACGAGGTGAGTATTGGGTGTCTTTCCGTTTATCCTTGGACGATGTGAGTATGGATATTTCTTTCCGTCTACCATTAGATGATGTGGATTTTTGATATTTTGGTTATGTTTCTTTCTGTCTATCCTTAAACAATGTGAACCTTTCATAGATGTCTTTCCGTCTATCCTTAGACGAGGTGAGTATTGGTGTCTTTCCGTCTACCTTTGGACGATGTGAGTATGATTTTCTTTTGGTGTTTCTTTATCAGATGATCAGTCAGCTCGATGCCGTTGCAACTGTTTGTATTCGTTTCTTCTGGAGACGTTTCCCCAATCAGATTTGCAGTTTATTTCTGCGGTTGGCAAATTTCTGGGTTTCTTTGGTATTCAACCGTCTTTTACCTTGATTTTTTGAAAGTCGTTCGCTTCTCACCCAGTCCGGTTCAAGCCGCTTGAATAGGGGCAACTGTTGCACCCCAAAATTTGCCCAACCGGTTTTCTTGTTACTGGCTTTTGTTTCTTTGCATTTAGCATTTGCATTGCATATCATTGTTCATTTAATAAGGGATCAAGGTCTTCCTGTGGCTCAGGTTCATATCAGTAAACAACTGAACAGCAAGCAGCGAGTATCTCCGACATTTATTTTGCCCAGCAGCGATCGATTTTATTATATTTTACAGGTTAATTTCAGATCAGGATCAACACTCAGGCTCATAACAAGCATTTTCACGGTGATAACGTTCAAAAATGAGGTTCAGCAACTAAACAGAGCTCCGGACAGTTGAAACAGGGAAAATGGACAGATTTCCCACCAAAAGGCGCCAAATTCAAATTTTTGGAGGCGTTAATCGGTTAACACATATGGTTAACCGGTTAACCAAAGGAGAATTTGCCCAGATTCAAAGGTTTCATAGGCATTAACCGGTTAACGCATATGGTTAACCGGTTAACCATAGCAGAATTTGTCCTGTACGTGAATTTTCTAGTGAAGCTACTTTGGGGTCCAATTTTGATCATTTGAAAGCTCATTTTTGCACTTGGGAAGGATCTAAAAAATCATTTGAAATTTGGTTAAATTTCATTTCCCACCAAAATCCCAAACCTCATTCCATACCACAATTTTCAAACCAACTTCCAAGCCTTTGTTTTTGATCCCAACCAAAGTGGTTTTTAAGTGAATCACTCCAAACCACACTCATCTAACCTTCATTTTTCACTCTCACTTCAGATTTGATCTCAAATTCTCTCAACTCTCAATTCCCTCCATAACCAAAACCTTCACCCAAAACTCATTTTCATTGGAATTCTTGATTCTTCATTGGAATCAATGAATTCTTGAGCATAAACCTCCATTTACCATCATCATTGGATCAAGTTTCATAATCAATTTTCGTGCAAATTGAGATCTGATTTTGGAGCTTGAGTTGGAAGTGCTTATTTGGAGTAATTTGGCTTAAAAGTGTTTGATCTTCATTCTTACAACTACAATTGGCTTGGATCTTGAAGTTTTCTGAATTTCTAGCATTTGATCTATTCAATTCAAAGCAAATCAACACTAACCGAAGCAAATCTCCGCTCCGAAGGTTGGATCCGAATATGTTTTTGGCTTATTTGCTTTAATCATGTCGATATTCATTTTTGATTGAATTTGTGTTGATTTAATCCATGTGATCTGTGAACCGATTGTGATAATCTGTTTCCATGTTGTTGGATATCTATTTTCTGTTGTCAATTTCATGCTTAATTGATAAGTTGATCTGTTGGAACCTTGGATAAGCTGTTTTGGCGCTAGAAGTTATTTTCTGTTGTTGTTTTTGGCTCCTAGTACAGTGTTAACCGGTTAACGTATATGGTTAACCGGTTAACCAATTCAAATTTTCAAAATTTTCAAAGTTTTCAGGGTGTTAACCAGTTAACGCCTGGTGTTAACCGATTAACACCTAAGAATTTCCAGATTTTCACTTGTTTTACACAGGTTAACCGATTAACCATATATGTTAACTGATTAACACTGTGCTAGAATGCCATATTTGCTATTTTGCTTGCTTGTTCGCATACCGATTCGAATCGAATCATCATAGATCAATGTGATGCATTAGGATTGAATTGTTTTGAATAATTGTCATTGTTTGTGGTTGTGTAATCATGATTTTGTTGACATGTATGATCATTTTCCATTTGTTTACATACTTGTATGTAGTTCGAATTGATAATTTGTTTGCATGTTCATATGCTTTCATCTCTTGTTTTTCTCCACATGTTTGCATCATTCTTGCATCGATGTTGAGGTCGAGACGCGCTTGTGGCGGCTGCTTCCCCACACACTTTCCTCCCTCCCACCATTCTAATTGTTGCATTTTCATGTTTGCATCTTTTCTACTTGTGATTGATTCTTCCTTTGTTATTCTTGTGCCTTCTTGCCATAATCCCCAAAGGATTCCTAGTCCCTCCGTTTAGGATGGGAGTAGGAGAGACATTAGGCGTTCAATCCAAGCATGCTAACATTAGGGTAGATGATTCCCCTTTTCATCCGAACTTTAGGACCACTTTGCATGATAACGTTAGGGTCGAGTTTCCCTTAGACCTTCTGTGCGTCTCTCTTCTCATATCAAAACCATGCTAACTCATCTAATAAATGTGATAAACGTTGCGTGCTACGAGCCTTAAGCTACATGGGAAATGATGAGTGAGGGGTCTTCTCTCGCTTATCTAGAGTGTTTATCATATGTCCCGTTTGGGGGCGATATACGATGCATTCGCCTCCATGTCATAGTCTTTAGTGCAACGTGAATCACAAACCGAATTAATTCATTTCACTAAAAAACACAAAACAAATTCAAACCTTTTTCCTTCGGGATTAATCGGAAACTCTTTTTTTTCCAGAGAAGAGTGTTGTTAACTCTTAGTTCTATCACAAACGGTAACGCCTAAGTCTCCTATGCTCGAGCTGCATACACCAACTGCTAGAACTACTTGTTAACCCTACTCGGGCCTAAAAACCTTTTGAACCAACCGGTGTTCCTTTTAGCCCGAACTACGTTTACTATGATCTTTCATACCAAATGAAAGTACGTAGGCACAAGACGCGACGTCTTGGCGAGCAACCTTCCCCCTTCTCTCCCGTAGTTAGTCGAACTACGTTGACTTTGACTTTCCCATTGCACGAGGGAATACATAGGCACAGAGACGCGATTGCCGGGGATTGGTGTTGAGATTTTGAAGTGCATTGCAGCGGTTCTATGTTTTTAAGCTTTGTATATTTTGTATATATTTGTTTCTTTTTATGTTTTTTCTAGTGTGTTCAGGAATGACGAAAACTCCTTCTAGAGTGGTTGCTATCGGTATAAAAGTATTCAATGAAGTTTCAACCGAGTTTGGATGGCGATGATAGTATGAAACAAGTGAATGTTGTCAAGGTACATGGTTTCCTTTATTTAGAATTTTAGAATGCTTAAGAACTTAAGTCTTTTTACAAATGAAATTTGTTCTTTTGGCAACTCATTTGAATGATTGTTTCACTTAGGACCAAAAACCCCAATTTGTGAGAAAGCTTCCATTGTTTACTAAATGCTGGATTTCTGATAAACTTTGTTGATTCGTTTGATTCATGCTTTATCTTGTTATTATTGTGAATTTGTGGAAGCATTAGAAATGATTAAGGCACTTGTTTTTATTGAGCACAACTATGTCCAAATGCAACTTACCCGTGAGTAGAGAGAATTCGTTAATCTCTTTGAGCCTAAACAATGTGAATCTCATTCTTAATTTTGAGAGATTCTAAAAATTTTCTTGAACCCTTGAATTTGTTTTAATTGTCTTCTTTGCCATAAAAAGCTAAGAGCATTCACTTGAGGGTTAAGTAAAAGTTAAGTTGGGGAGAATGAAAAAGAAAGATAGTAGGTTGTTACAACTTTTGAAAAATTTAAGCAAGCACCAAAAAAATTGTGTGAATATGAAAAAAAAGAAAGAAAGAAAAAAAAAAGAGAGAAAAGAAAAAGAATGTTTGCTTGGAAAATAAAAATAGTGAAAGAATGAGTTGTGAAATAAGAGTTGGGAAGGTTTTCAACTAAGAAACAAATGGAATGAAGTTGAGGTGTGTAAATAATGTGTGCGGTGAATGTCTCTTTTGCATCGGCAATTTCCCTTGTTTGTAAACCCGACCAAGCTACAACCTTAAAGACCTTAGTGATCTTCTTGCTTCCATAATTTCGCTATTGATTGTTAGATTTTGTATGAATTGAATTGATATTGGTATTGTTTGTTAGTGGAGTGAAATTGTCCTCGCGGTTGCAAACGCGTAATTTCTTCAATCCTTATTCTAAGAGGAGAGATAGAGTGATTCATTCATGAAAAAAATAGTTGTTGATTGATACATGGATTTATATTTGTTTTAAGAAGTTAGTTCTTGTACATTGTTTGATTCTAAACTTTTAAAACCATGGCTTGTTTGCATCATTTGTGTTTGAGCCAATTTTATCCATTCTTGGGTGAATCTTAGTCTTGAGTAAATCCTCTTGTTGTGAAATGAGAGGCATACTTTGCTTGAGGACAAGCAAAAAGCTAGTTGGAGCGAGTTGTTAGATGCCAAATTTCACTTATTTGATCTATCAAATGTTGGCATTTTTCACTCATTTTCGTCAATTAAGTGTTGAAAACCACTCTTGTTTTGTTTGGTTTACAATATAGTGTGAAAATCTCTTGGTACCTTTGATTTATGTGCTATTGTGCAGGAATTAGGCACAAAACAAGTGAAATGTAAGACACAAGAAATGGGCAAAGGAACCAAGAAAGCAAGCAAACAAACAGCAAGCTCGCTAGGTGAAGATGCAGCGAGCATTCGCTAGGCGAAGGCGCAACGAGTCTCCAGCGAACACTTACAGTAGCAAAATGTTGTCACGCTCGCTTAGCGAGGTGCTAGCGAATGTTCGCTAGCTGCTCGCTTAGCGAGCAGACCAGCGAACAGCTCGCTAGCTTGCTCGCTTAGCGAGCAGGTTGCGAACGAGCCCAAAATTGGACAGATCTGAAAGCCAAAATTCGCTACATTCGCTAGTTGTTCGCTGTAGCGAACGTGACAGAACCAAAATGTGTATTTAAGTCATTTTCTTGTATTTTTAGGTCATAACTCCATTTTTGGGAGAAAACTGGGGATTGTAACATTTTGGAACATCAGAACTCATCTCTCTTCATTTCTTGAGAGAGAGAAACACAAAACCCTAAGAGGGAGGAGGTAAGATCTTCGATCTCTTGTTGGGGTTTGGATTATAATCTTTTGATACCTTATGTATTTCATCTAATATATGTTTGTGAACTTATTTTGGATTCTCTATTGATTGAATATCTTTGATTATGTATTTGTGGGTCTTGACAAAACCTTTTCACATCTTTGATCTTAGATCTTCTTCTATCAATGAACAAACTTTTGACATGGTTTTGAAGTTGATATTCATTTTATCCTCTACGGTGTTGTGTTGATTAAGTAGCATGGCTAGCATGGGTAGGATCAATATGATATTATGTGGGTTGTGATAATAGTGATGAAGAATGATGTTCACCGACATTTGGCGGATTTGATGAATACATGTAAAAAGGGTTAAGCGTGTGTACGTATTCTGATCATTGTATTTTATGCAAAACAATTGTTTATCTGATATGGGTTTCATTCTTGTTTACCTATTAATCTTTTATTTGAATCGTGATAGAGATATACTTTTCGGATCTGGATCTAGGATGATTACCGGTTAGGTCCTAAACGCTAGAGATAGATTTAGGCTTAGCATTTGAGTGAGTATCAGATCTTAATGCTCTGTGTTGTATTTTTGTTGGGTGAGAGATCACCAATGAGACAACACAGTTGTTCTCTCGACACCGCGTTAGAAATAAGCTTTGTCGTGAGTGATACGTGATGATATTAGACGAATGATTGCGCTGTGTTTAATTTGATCAGTTGGGATTGGATTTCATCAATTGATAACACATGCATTCTTCTGATCAAATTAAACACAGTGCAATTATTCATCTAATATTATCACGTATCACTCACGACAAAGCTTATCTCTAACGCGGCGTCGAGAGAACAACCGTGTTGTCTCATTGGTGATCTCTCACCCAACAAAAATACAACACATAGCATTAAGATCTGATACTCATGCAAATGCTAAGCCTAAATCTATCTCTAGCGTTTAGGACCTAACCGATAATCATCCTAGATTCAGATCCGAAAAGTATATCTCTATCACGATTCAAATCAAAGATTAACAGGTAAACAAGAATGAAACCCATATCAGATAAACAATTGTTTTGCATAAAATACAATGATCAGAATAGGTACACACGCTTAACCCTTTTTACATGTATTCATCAAATCCGCCAAATGTCGGTGAACATCATTCTTCATCACTATTATCACATACCCACACAATATCATATTGATCCTACCCATGCTAGCCATGTTACTTAATCAACACAATACCGTAGAGGATAAAACGAATATCAACTTCAAAACCATGTCAAAAGTTTGTTCATTGATAGAAGAAGATCTAAGATCAAAGATGTGAAAAGGTTTTGTCAAGACCCACAAATACATAATCAAAGATATTCAATCAATAGAGAATCCAAAATAAGTTCACAAACATATATTAGATGAAATACATAAGGTATCAAAAGATTACAATCCAAACCTCAACAAGAGATCGAAGATCTTACCTCCTCCCTCTTAGGGTTTTGTGTTTCTCTCTCTCAAGAAATGAAGAGAGATGAGTTCTGATGTTCCAAAATGTTACAATCCCCAGTTTTCCCCCAAAAATGGAGTTATGACCTAAAAATACAAGAAAATGGCTTAAATACACATTTTGGTTATGTCACGTTCGCTACAGCGAACAACTAGCGAATGTAGCGAATTTTGGCTTTCAGATCTGTCCAATTCTAGGCTCATTCGCTACCTGCTCGCTAAGTGAGCAAGCTAGCGAGCTGTTTGCTGGTCTGCTTGCTAAACGAGCAGCTAGCGAATGTTCGCTACCAGCTCGCTAAGCGAGCGTGACAGCATTTTGCTACTGTAAGTGTTCGTTGGAGACTCGCTGCGCCTTCGGCTAGCGAATGCTCGCTGCTCCCTCGCTGCATCTTCGCCTAGCGAGCTTGCTGTTTGTTTGCTTGCTTTCTTGGTTCCTTTGCCCATTTCTTGTGTCTTACATTTCACTTGTTTTGTGCCTAATTCCTGCACAATAGCACACAAATCAAAGGTACCAAGAGATTTTCACACTATATTGCAAACCAAACAAAACAAGAGTGATTTTAAACACTTAATTGACGAAAATGAGTGAAAAATGCCAACATTTGATAGATCAAATAAGTGAAATTTGGCATCTAACACATACACCAACTGCTAGAACTACTTGTTAACCCTACTCGGGCCTAAAAACCTTTTGAACCAACCGGTGTTCCTTTTAGCCCGAACTACGTTTGCTCTGATCTTTCATACCGGATGAAAGTACGTAGGCACAAGACGCAACGTCTTGGCGAGCAACCTTCCCCCTTCTCTCCCGTAGTTAGCCGAAATACGTTGACTCTGACTTTTCTATTGCACGAGGGAATACGTAGGCACAGAGACGCGATGCTCTTCCGAGTCTCTTTCTTTTCTTTTTGTCTCGCAAGCCTATAGTGTAGATAGTTAAACACACCCTTAGATAGACAACAAGCATGGATCCCATCGAGTATGACAGATGTGAGGGGTTCTAATACCTTCCCCTTGCGTAACCGACTCCCGAACCCAGAACTTGGTTGCGATGACCTTGTCTTTCCCTTTTTCGTCAGGTTTTTCCAATCGTTT
This sequence comes from Lathyrus sativus, assembly GCA_963859935.3. Lineage (NCBI taxonomy): Eukaryota > Viridiplantae > Streptophyta > Magnoliopsida > Fabales > Fabaceae > Lathyrus > Lathyrus sativus. The sequence continues at coordinate 564,387,223 of OZ012741.1, forward strand.
TCTTTCCCTCTCTGTGGGGATAAATAACAAAAGGTGGCGACTCTTCTGTTTTCCGCCGGGTGTTTTTCGCAGCTGCGACACCCAACATTGAGTTTTGGTTATGGATGTAATAATTAAAGGGAGATCAAAGAGAATATGGAATATGGTAGGGCCACAGATCAAGTGTTGGCATTTTAAAAATGAAAACAATGAACTTTTTAACACAAGATCTTGTAGGGAGGGTTTAGACAACCACAAGAAAATACAAATGATATGGGGAATAAGATGGCCCAAGAGATTAGAAAAGTGGCTAAAGAGACATTGGGTGAATCAAAAGGTTTTTGACCTAGGGGCAAAGAATCATGGTGGTGGAATAAAAGTGTCTAGAGTAAAGTTAAAGTAAGTAAAAACTATTTTAAAGAGTGGTCTAGGTGTAAAAAATCCAAATATTGGGAAAAGTACAAGAATAAGGCATATGGTAGCGCCACAGATCAAATGGTGGCATTTGAATAATGAAAATAATGAACTTTTTAACACAAGATCTTGGAGGGAGGATTTGGACAACCACAAGGAAGTACAAATGATATATGGAACAAGACGACCCAAGAAATTAGAAAAATGGCTAAAGAGACATTGGGTGAATCAAAAGGTTTTTGACCTATGGGTAAAGAATCATGATGGTGGAATAAAAGTGTCTAGAGTACAGTTAAAGTAAAAAAATATTGTTTTAAAGAGTGGTCTAGGTGTAAAAAATCAGAATCTTGGGGAAAGTACAAAAAAGCTAAGAATGAGACCAAGAAGGTTTAAGTGAAGCATGAAACCAAGCTTTTGACGGTTTATACCAATCTCTAGGAAGTAAGGAGGAGGAAATCTATATATTGGCTATCTAAGAGAAGAGGAAGAAAGAGTAGATATTTGGATCAAGTGAAGTGTGTTAAACATGAAGAATGTAAAGTTTTAGTTCAAGAAAAAGATATAAAGGATAGGTGGAATATATATTTCTACAATTTATTTAATGAAGGATATGATATCTCACCAGACTCTAGTAGAATTGACATTAGAGAAAAGGACCAGATCTTTAATTACTATCATTGGATTCAGAAATGGGAGGTAAAGGAAGCATTGAAAACAATGAGTAACTGTGAGGAGGTTGGGACAAATACCTATTGAGGTGTGGAAAGTTATTGGAGATATAGGTATTGAGTGGCTCACCAAAGCCTTTATGAAATCATGAGGTCAAAACACATGTCGAATGAATGGAGAAGAAGCATTTTAGTTCTAATCTATAAGAATAAGGGAGATATATAAAATTGTGAAAATTATAAGTGGTTAAGCTTATGAGTCATAACATGAAGTTATGGGAAAGAATGATTGAATGGAGATTAAGAAAAGATATTCAAGTCACCAAGAATCAATTTTGTTTTATGTCGGGAAGGGCAACCATGGAAGTGATTTATCTATTACGACTTGTGATAGAGAAATATTAGATAGACCAACAAGACTTGCACTTAAGTTTTATTGACTTGAAGAAGGTGTATGATAGAGTTCCTGGAGAGATTTTTTGGAAATCCTTAGAGAAGAAAGGGGTTAAGATTGCATATATCGAGCTATCCAGTATATGTATGATGGGTTATTAACTAGTGTTCAAACACATTGTGGCTAGACATATGATTTTCCCATTAAAATTGGTTTCCATCAAGGTTCTACCTTAAGCTCCTACCTTTTTACCTTAATTTTGGATGTACTCACGGAACACGTCCAAGAGGTAGCCTCGAGATGCATGTTTTTTGTAGATTATATAGCCCTTCTTGGAAAGTTGAAGGAGGATTTAAATGAGAGGTTTGAAACTTAGAGGCAGGCTTTAGAAAAGCGTGACTTTTTCCTAAGCAAAAGTAAGACGAAGTATATGGAATATAAGTTCAATAAAAGAAGAAGCATTTTTAATCTAGAGGTGATAGTTGGAGACCATATTATCCCTAAAGTCACACAATTTAAATATATCGAGTCTGTAATACAGAACGATGGAGAAATATAAGAGTATGTAAACCATTGAATTCAAGCTAGGTGGTTGAAATGGAGAAAGAGGTTATGTATTTTATATGATGCAAAGGTACTTATCAAGTTGAAGGGAAAGTTTTATCAGACTGCGGTAAGACCTACAATTTTGTACGGGACTGAATATTGGACGGTTAAGAATCAACACGAGAATAAAGTAAGTGTAGCAGAGATGAGGATCTTGCGGTGGATGTGTGGTAAGACTCGACAGGATAAATTAGAAATGAAAATATTAGAGAGAGTATCGGGGTAGCGTTTATTATAGAGAAGGTGGTGGAAAATATACCTAGGTGGTTTGGGCATGTAGAAAGAAGACATGTAGATTATATAGTAAGAAGAGTAGACCATATGAAAAGAACGTAAATAATTCGGGGAAGAAGAAGAACCATAGAAGCATGGTCCTTGATAAAACATTATGGTGAAAATTTATCCATGTAGCTGATTTGACCTAGTGGTATAAGGCTTAGTTTGTTGTTGTCGTATAATTTATTTTTCACCTTTTGCCAATATAAAAGTTTTCTAGTATACCCACAGAAGTTTTCTCATATATATATATATATATATAAAAAATCAGTTGAAAAATATATCTAGATTTAGTTAAACCTTTTTAGTTTATTAAATTTTATCAGAAAACTCCATATTAAGTTCTTTAAAAAAAATCTAGAAAATTGAATATGAATTTGTATTGTTAAGTTTTAGTTTTTAAAAAAATATACTTTTTTTTTACATATATGGAAATCTCTCTACTATATGATAAATATAAATCATGTGAAGACAACACTGACGCATTCATAACTACACATAAGTTTGATACATAAAAAGCTATAAAAATCTGGGTTGGAAGGTTGGAATCAGAAATAAAGTGATTATCACCATTATAAGGTGACATACATAGTCAAGAAAGAAAGGGAGAAATAATATATTACTATTGAATTTTGATAAACACATTCTATAGATGTTTTTGAATGGAAATGTGATGTAATTATGGACTTCACAACCATGACTTATCTGATAGATTGAAAGATCATGTGTTTATGGGGCGCCTAAGTGAATATGGGCAAAAAGTATGTTATGGATTTGATAAAGCGTCATATTTCACCCAAACACATTTTTTGGGATCATTCAGATTCATTCAAGTTGTTGGAAATTTTGTGTTTTTATGGATAACACATACAAAATAAACACGTATAGACTTCCATTATTTGAAACTATAGGTATGAAGTTAACTAAGTTTACACTTTTTGTTGCATTTTCTTATATGGAATTTGAGCTGATTAAAAAAATTTGTTGGATATTATAGAAACTAAAAGAGCTATTTATTAAAGAAGGCTTGATTCCCAAGGTCACTTTGAGTGATAGAAATCTTACTTTGATGAAATAAAATGAAGTTTTATTTCCACACTCGGTTATTTTTCTTAATCTATTTTACATGGAAATTTTTTTTTTGCAAGTTGCAAACAATATGTCTTGAAATATATGCAAGATTCAGTAATCACACTCTTAGAAGAAGTTATATGGTGGAATGATGACATAGAGTATCAAAAAGAGTTGCATCAATTTGAGAATGCATGAGTTGATTATGGCTTATTTGTTGATTATGTAACAAACAATCTGAAACTCAAAATCCAACCATAGAGCATAGAGCAAAACCAAAAGTAAGAGTGAATGAGGAAAAGGCTATACACCAACGGTGATGAGGAAACTTGATGGTGGTTGAGCATCATCGCGGCGTCATGGTCGAAAAAAGGTGTCGGCTAGAAGCTATGCGATTGTTGATCGGTGGTCTTTACACGTTATTTTACCGTTTGTTTCAGATAATCAATTGTTATGTCTTATCACATTTTATTTATTTTTATTACATTTTACGCGTCAATTTGGTATTTTCACTGTTTCAAGGTTCAGATAAACAATAAAGGATAAAAAGAGCGAAAATCGGGGAAAATGGCAAGAATTCAGAATGGCTTTGAGGTGGACCAGGAGCCTGACACGGGTGCCCGTGTCCTGTGGTACTGCCCGTGTCAGGACCCCTGAAGATGAAAATTGCCAACCCAAGAACCAGCAGCCTGACATGGGTGCCCGTGTCCTGTGACACTGCCCGTGTCAGGACCCCTGAAGATGAAAATTGTCATCCACGAGTCAGCAGCCTGACACGGGTTCCTGTGTCCTATGACACGGCCCGTGTCAGGGCTACTGAAAGAAAAATGTTTATATTTTGTGTTTTATGCTGATTTTGCTATCTCGGAGGGCAGTTTAGGCGTCTCGCATTGTAATTTGAATTTTGGTATATTAGACGCATCGTGAACGGAGAGAAGGACTTTTTGACAAAAAAAAAATTTCACGAGAAAGATTGGAGCGATCAAGGATTTGGAAAACTGAAGGTCCTCATGAGCGAAAGCGATTGAATATGAAGGCAACTAATTATCTTGTAATGTTTAGTCTTATTGTTGATTTTATATATATTATTATGAGTAGCTAAACCCCCTAATGCTAGGGTGTGTCCCTGAATTGACTCTGTAATAACCTTGTTTCCTTTGAACAATGAATTTCACTGCTTTCTAATCATCGTTGTTATTGTATAATTTTATTATGGATTTTCTTATTTGACAAATAAGGATCTGATTTACGGTTAACCATAGGTTTGGAAAAATGATTGTTAATGCGTTTATACGATAATACTATAGTAGATATTGCCTAGGAATGGGGATACCCTATAGTAACCGTAATGTTTTAGATAAAAATTATTGCTTGGTATTGTTCCTATACCGTCAAGGAATTGGGGCATAGGGAGAATACCAAAGGGTTTTCTGCTGAGGAATTAGAGTCAACTAATCTTTAAAACCGGTAACGATTGAATTGAGCAGTGATTTCTGAGAATTAAGAATTAAGGTTATTACAAGGCTTTTCATACACCCTACCCTAGCATGCTTCTCATAACTATCTAAAACCTTTATTTTACTGCTTTTTCCTTTTGGATTTTACATTTTGCAAACAACAAACCAACCCCCTTTGACTTTTTGTTCAATTGCATTATTAGTGAACTTGTATTCATACGCAGTCTGCGAGATCGATATTCGGGGAATTTCCCCTTAAAACTACATCGGTAAAAATAGTGCACTTGCTATTTTACCGGCCAAGTTTTTGGCGCCGTTGCCGGGGACTGCCAGAATATAAGTTTGATTATAAGTCAATTGAAATTTTGTTGCTCTGCGACCAAAATTTTATTTTCAGTTTTTATTTTTATTTTTGTTATTATTATTTTGTTACTACTAATCTGCGTCTAACATTGGAGGCCCATCGGTTTCACTTATAAAAGAGGCGACATTCAGCAAATCGAACACAGAAAAAAATCACAAGAGAAGTCGCGAGTGCAACGAAGAGACGGACACGCTCAAAGCTCAAACCACCTTCGAGAGTCATCATCGCCATTCAGAGGAGAGAGCTCGTGATCCGCGTCGCCGTCTCGCCGCCATCATCAACTAGCCGTTGATGCCTTCTATTCGTGGGTAATTTATCTCCAGAACCCTTTGTTGTTTTTGATGTGTTTGTTCGATCTACAGGTTATGACAAAGAAAGATGAAGAACATGCGAGAGAAGCCATGGAGAAAGAAGGAAACGACGCGATCGGAAAGAGATAAAGGCGGAGGGAAGGATAGAGAGAATTGGCTAGCGAGGAGGGAGAGAAAATTTAGGGCTTAGGGTTCCTACTTTATTTCTTGTTGTTGTTTTCATGTTATTGTCATCTGATGCATGTACATACACATACCGAACACCTCACACATAAGCCATTGGATCTCCAATGGATCCTATCGTACGATCCAGATCGCAGCCCCATGGTAAGCCATTGTCCCCGCATAACACCTGATCACTCGCCCAACAATTAATTATTAATCAGTCTTTCTAAATAAAAAAAACTAACAACTCCTTTTAAAATTAAAATAATCATTGTGAATTAACCTTCTAATTAATTAATCCTTTTCTTTATTTAATTTAAATAACCTTTTAATTAACTTTATTTTTTAATAATAAGACCATTTTGTAACTTACTTAACTTGTACTTATTTATTAATAATAACAATACTATTTTTATTTTAATAAATTTGTTAATTTTGATCAACCAAAAAACTCTTTCCATTTATTCAATAATAACAACTTTTTTATAACAGCTTAAATAAAACAATTCTATAACAAGAAAAACCATTTTCATAATTTATTTAGCTTATATCCACTTTTTAATAATAATGCCTCTGCTATTTTCAGTTAACTTTTTTTGATAATAACTAAAATCAATTTACTCAATAAGTTTTTATTCAAAACCATTTCTATTAAAAACGTTTGATTAATCCAAATTTCGCTAATAGAAACCTCTCGCCCTATTTTATCACCCATTAGAACTTAATTAAGTCACACCTAACTTTTTTTATTAAAACTAATATAATTAGTAGCCCCTTTTAAAAAAAATTAATCAACCTTCCTCTAAAATCAATCAATATCCCAACTTAACCAATCGTGCACGCTTGCGTCTCTGTTCCGACTTCATTCACCTACTCACAATTCACATACTCGCTTAGCGCTTTCATGCGTTTATGTATGGATTTATACGCTTTTACATTATCTGTTTTATTCGCAATTTATCTTACCGCATTGCATAAATGTTCAAAGGAAGAATTTGCGCATGACTTAAACAATTGTGCGTATGCATCTCATTTGCATCATAATCCCCATGTGATCCTTGATCCCATTCAAGTCGATCTTTTAAAGATAGATCCTACCCCTTAAGGGGGACCCTTTCCTTTACAACATAGACAAAACCAATTCAACTCAATTAAACTTTTTAAACGCAATAGAGAGTAAGGCATGAGTCATCTTGACAGTCGAGATATAAATCTCTTGCCTCCATAACAATTCAATCAATATGTAGGGACTTTTCCGCCTTGAGAGTGATAGTGGCATACTCGTCGATCACAATCTGAGTTTCTAATCCCTTCTCTCAAGACGATGCAAAGACTATTTTCCTACAAGTTGTGGTGGCTAAGTCAACTCCTCTCCTTCGAGATGACAACTCGTCTTTTCTCCTCGACCCAATCAATCAACTACCTTTATCCCGTAGGAACTTTGACCACAGTCAAAGAACTCCTCAAACCCTTTATGGGAACTACAAATACTCTGATTCCACTCCCGTCAGGATATGTAGGCACAAGATGCGATATCTTGTCAAGTATACTTAGAATTAAACCATTAGGTCTTTTAAGCAGATAACCCTTAGCAATAAGCAATATAAAACAAGAGGTTCCTGTAGAGTACTACAGAAACTTAGGATGTTAGCACCTTCCCTAAGCTTAACCAACCCCCGAACCTAAACTCTCTAGCATTTGCATTGCATTGTGGGTAATTCGATCTTTTTCCCTTTCTTTGGACAAATTAAAGACCGGTTGTAATGAATTTAGATTCAAGCTAATCAATTGCTTGGTATCCAATTTTCACCGCGACAGAAATGGCGACTTCACTGGGGATAACTCAGTGGGTTTCCCTAACTTGTTTTGTTTTTTATATATATTTGCTTATATCTGTTTATTTGTATATTTGCTTTTGTTTTCTTTTTTGGATGATATCTTCGAGTGGTGAGACAAAGTCCTACACCCGGACTTGAGTGAACTTAAGTTAGGATAGTGATATATTCGACGAGGCTTATAGGTAGTTGAATCCCGACCAAGTTGACTTGAGAATCACGCTCAATTGAGGCCCTCTCGAAAGTTGTATTGTTGAACGAGTTTAATCGTGAAAACATACACTATTTTCGACTTTGGAGCCTATGATATAGAGGACCGTAGTTACCTTAACCCCCACTTTGGCCTTTATTAGGATGTAATGCGAGGACTATGAGGGAGTACTCTCGAAATAGTTGCTACGCGATGCTACACTCAAAAGAGGTTCTCTTGAGAATATTATTAACCACCAAGTAATGGGGAAGTTGATAATATCCGAAAGATGGACTAATGACTTTGGGAACCTTCTTAGAACCTTGTTCTGCAGGTACAATCAACCTTTAGTCCACATCCTTTGGGAATGGGTATACCCTTTGGCTCCATGCTCGTTGCAAACCTAGGGTCTACCTTTTTTGTTTATCTTTATGTCTCTATGTGCTTACATGTGTTTGTTGCATTCATAAAGCATCATACTGCATTGGACTTCATGGGATTCACCTTTGTTTATGAACATTGTAGGACACTATGGATTCCAACAGAAGAAACACTTTGAAATATAATTTTAAGAGTCCTAAATTGGATGGCCTAAGGAAGTTGGTAGCCTTGATTGGAGAGCAAGAAAAGTTCAAGAACAAATATGGGAAGTTAATATCTTTATTGAGTCGCCAAGTGGACGAAGGACTTCTTTCCACCTTATTGCAGTTTTATGATCCGCTTTATCATTGCTTTACCTTTCCAAACTATCAACTGTTGCCCATTTTGGAAGAGTAATCCTTTTTGGTTGATCTACCTATCCTAGAAGAATCTCCTTTCCCTTTCTTGGAGAGCGGCCCTGAGGAAAGAGACATCGCTAAGGCTCTGTATCTAAAAGTATCTGACGTTAAGGACAACCTAATTAGTAAAGGTGGGACTTTTGGTTTGACTATGGATTTCTTAATCAAGAAAGCTCAGTATTACGCTGATTATGCAAACAAGGTTCCATTCGAAGCAATCTTTGCCCTACTTATTTATGGGGTGTTTCTGTTCCTAAGTTTTGAAGGGTTCGTCGACCTTAATGCAATTAAGATCTTCATGAAGAACAATCTGGTGCCAACTCTATTGGGTAATACGTATTACTCTGTGCATCTCCTAAACTTCTATGGTGGAGGGATGATCACCTGCTGTGTGCCCTTACTTTACAAGTGGTTTATTTTGCACTTGCCTAAGTCTAGTTCTTTTTCGAATCTCGATAAAGACCTTTGGTCTCCGAGAGTTATGGCACTGACCCATTCAGACATTGATTGGTATAACCGAGTGTATGATGGGACGTTAATTATTGATGGTTGTGGGGATTTTGCTAATGTGTCGTTACTTAGTTTTAATGGAGGGATCAGTTACAATCCTATTTTAGCTCGTCGACAATTGGGATATCTGTTGAAGGAACCACCCAAGAGTGTTCAAGTGGAGATAATCTTCTTCAGGGATAACAAGGAACTTCAAGGAAAGATTTTGGCTGCACGGGAACATTTGCATAAGAAGGGGAAAGAAAGTATGGGAAGGCTTAATTGTGTGTCCTTGGAACCATACCTTCAGTGGGTCAAAGAGAGAGAGAAATCAATTTGAATATGCCCTATCCTCGTGAAGATCCTATACCTCCGAGAAGAGAACCCACTTATGTCTTTATGTCCGAAGCTGAGAAGTTAGAGGTCGCATTGAGGAAGTCACAACATGAGTCTAAAGCATGGAAAAACAAGTATTTCGTGGTTGTTGCAGAGAATGTTGAACTCTGGAAACAGAATGTTGAGCTTCAAGAATAATTACAGTCGAAGATTGAAGACCTACCCATTGCAAGAAGAGAAGAGCTTAGGAGGATTTATTTTCCTTCAAATCTCAGTCTACTCCTTATAAATTAACTGGTCCAGGTAGAAGAGCAGCTCAAGCGGCGGGATTTGAAACTTCCTTAGGGCTTTCATTAGCTTTTATTTAGCTATTTATTTGGGACTTTTAAAAGAATAATTATTTGTAACCCGTTTCAAAATTAATAAAACGTTTTCTTTTTACCACAATGTCTATAAATATTTGAATTCCATGAAGTCCTACTCATGTTGCATTGCATTCTTTTTTTTCTTTTGTTCACTTCAAGAAACTCAATTCCGTTTTACAGGTGTTGTAATGATGGATTTCAAAAGAGAAACATTGAAGTACACTTTTCAGAGTCCTAACATTGATAACCGACACGCTTTCTCGTCAGAATATGGAGAAGTGTTCTATTTCCTCAAGCTCAAGATGATTGATGGGTTGTTGGAGACCCTTGTCCAGTTCTATGATCCGCTGTATCATTGTTTCACCTTTCCAGATTACCAGCCGATGCCAACTCTGGAGGAGTATTCTGAATTTTTGAGGATACATGTAACTACTCGGCCTGTGTTTACTGGATTGAAGGACACCCCCAGTGACCAAGAGATCGTAGACGCTACCCGACTCAGCCTAGTAGACATTCAAGCTCATTTAACCACCAAGGAAGGAGTCCTTGGGTTTCCGGCTGACTTCTTAATCAGAAAAGTCCGTTACCACGCTGAGAGAAAGGAGGTCCCGATAATGGAAGCTATCGTTGCCTTGTTAGTCTATGAGATTTTCTGGTTCCCAAAGATTGATGATTTTGTTGACATGGATGCAATTAAGTTGTTCATCCTCAAGAACCCAGCTCCTACCTTGTTAGCCGACACATACCATTCAATCCATTCGCGGAATGCTAAAGGAGGAGGTCATATTGTCTGTTGTACCGCCTTGCTATACTCATGGTTTATTGTCCGCCTAGCTTGGCATCCTTCTGTCTGAGAGCAGATAGAGGCACCTTGTTGGTCTGAAATAGTCATGGCCTTTACTCACTCTAATATCGTGTGGTATGACCTTGCTTATAGAGGTGTTAAGATGATCCACAGTTGTGGAGGATTCCCTAATATACCTCTTATTGGGACGAAGGGATGCATCAGTTACAACCCTGCTTTGGCCCGCCGACTATTTGGGCACTCGATGAACGAAGTACCTGACCCACCTCTGATGGAAGGGATCTTTTTCAAGGAAGGAGAGGATCCAGACTTGAAGACTAGTATAATACAGGCATGGAAGCACGTCAACATGGAAGGAACGACTGCTTTAGGATTCCTTAATTGTGTCGCCTCTGAAGACTATCTACATTGGGTGCGAGAGAGGGCTCTCGACCTCAAGATGCCTTTCCCTTTTCACGAACCTATGGTGTTGAATTTTCATGATCCTGATTGGTTTGATGTGAGTGAGATAGATCAGTTGAAAACTGCCTTGGATGAGGCCCAGAAGCTGAAGACCGCTTGGAGGAACAAGTACTTCATCCTTAAGGTAGAGAAAGAGAAGTCTCAGAAACTCCCAGAAGTCGAGTCCGCAAGAAAAAGAAACGCGCGAGAGGATTTATTTTCCACTCGAATTTCTTCAAGAGTTGTCACCAGTGATGAAGGCAAAACTGCAGGAACGCGTCAATCAGCTTGTAGAGGAGCTTCGTGTGCAGAAGGAGCATAAGGAGTAGATCCCTAAGTTTTCTTTTGTTTTTTGTTTCAATGTAATAAACTCTTAAAGGAGTACTTTTCTTTGTAATGCTTCTCAAACATCAATAATAAAATAAGTTTTCAATTATCCAACGTTATGATACTGAAAACACTTTGAGTTTCTTGAAGTTTAATACTGCATTTGTATTTTTTTTCACATCGGCATAGCATCGTTTGCATTCCAGGGTCTCACTCTTGCTTCATCTTCACAGACAAGTTGAATCACCAGTACAATACTCGTGCCAGTCAACGTCAAAAGATGGACCAACTTGAACAAGAGAACAAGGTGCTCCGTGACGAGGTTGCAATTCTGAAACAAAGCTTGGAGAGATTGAATGGTTTAGTTGAAGGCTTGCCCAACCAGTCTACGCTCAATAATCAGGATGTTCCAAGGACCGTTATCTCCGAAGTGGTGTCAGCACCGATCCCAGTGGTGCCTACTGTTGCTGAAGTGACCTACAACATGCCGCCATGTTTTCCATGGGGGAGGCCTCCTCATTTCACTCCTGCTGGCTATCGCCCGCCTGTTCCTGAGGTCTCTACCATGACCACTGCTCAAACCATCCCTGCAACTGCTGCCGTAATGACCATTGCACCACCACTTGTGAACGTTGTTCCATATATTCTAGACAAGCCGATTTTGCATGGGTCTCCAAGTGAAACTGTGGGATTTGAAGAAAGGATGGATGGATTCCAAGACCAATTTTCTGAGATTCAAAAAGAATTAAAAGCTCTTCGTGGAAAGGATTTGTTTGGAAAGAGTGCTTCTGACTTATGCTTGGTTCCGAATGTCAAGGTTCCACCAAAATTCAAGGTCCCTGATTTTGAGAAGTACAAAGGAAATACTTTGCCCTCAGAGTCATCTCATCATGTATGCCAGAAAGATGTTTGCACAAACTGACAATGATCATTTTCTTATCCATTATTTCCAGGATAGTTTGACAGGCGCTGCGCTCAAATTGTATATGGGGTTGGATAGTGCGAAGATTCAAACTTTCAACGATCTAGGTGGGGCCTTCATCAAGCAGTATAAATATAATGTATACATGGCTCTTAACCGAGATCATTTGAGGGCCATGATGCAGAAAGACAAAGAGAACTTCAAGGAATATGCTCAACGTTGGCGCGAGTTAGCCGCACAGGTAACACCGCCATTGGAGGAAAGGGAAATGACCAAAATTTTTATGAAGACCCTTGGTCCTTTCTTTTATGAGAAAATGGTAGCAAGCGCACCCAGCGACTTCACTGAAATGGTGAATATGGGAATGCGTTTGGAGGAGGGAGTCCGAGAAGGAAGATTGGTCAAAGAAGAGAATGCTCCTAGCAGCGCTAAGAAGTATGGGAGTGGTTTTGTGAAGAAAAAGGAGAAGGAAGTGAATGTTGTACAAGAAGGGCAATTCAAAAAAAGGTATTCATCGCCACGTCAGGTTGCTGCGATATTACCTGTATTCAACGCTCCAGCTTATCAACCACAACCACAGTATCAACAAAGTCCACAATCTCTTCAACAGAATCAGTCATTCAACAATCAGGGCCGCGTATACATGAAAATGAACTTTGATCCCATCTCTATAAAGTATGTTGATTTATTCCTAGCATTGATCCAGAAAGGTCATATCCAGACAAGAGCTCCACCTGAGGTTCCTAAGAATCCCCCTCCTTCATATAGAGCTGACACATTTTGTCCTTACCATCAGGGAGCTCCAGGGCATGACATCGAGAGCTGTTTTGGTATGAAAGTAGACGTCCAGAGATTCATGAGGTATGGGATCCTATCATTTAAGGATTCCAACCCTAATGTGCAGGATAACCCATTGCCTCCACACCGTTCACCCTCCGTAAACATGATCCAGAGTTACCCGAAAGAAAGTGATCAGCAAGTTTTAAATGGAATAACTGAAGAAATATGTGTTATAGTGCCTCACTTCAAAGAAGTGGAGCATATTGAAATCACGTATGATAGTAGAAAGTCGATCGTTACTCCTTTGGTAATCAATGTGCCATGACCTGTCCCTTACACTTCTAGTAAGGCTATCCCATACAGATATAATGCCACGATGTTAGAAAATGGAAAGGAGGTACCTTTACCTACTTTGCCTTCGATTGTTAACATCGCAGACATCAATAGAGTAACAAGAAGCGGCCGAGTTTACCCTTCAGTGCCTTCGAAAGACAAAGGAATCTCAGTGGAGCAACTGAGTTCAAAGGACCCAATTGTGGATCAGTCTGGTGGATCTAACTTGTCCAAACCGGACGAATTCCTGAAGGTGATCAAAAGAAGTGAATATAAAGTTGCGGATCAGCTTTTGCAAACCCCATCTAAGATCTCTGTTCTACAATTGCTAATGAGTTCTGAGGCACACAGGGAAGCGCTCCAAAAGATATTGGAGCAAGCATATGTCAAACAAGATGTTACAATGGAGCAGTTTGATAATATCATCAGCAATATTACTTCCTGCGACAATCTTGGTTTTAATGAGGAAGACCTCCAAGAGGAAGGAAAGAAACATAATATGGCCTTGCATATTTCTGTGAATTGTGGGAACGATTCTTTGTCTAGTGTGTTGGTTGATACTGGATCCTCTCTGAATGTGATGCCTAGAACCACTTTATCCAAATTGTCTTATCAGGGACCACCAATGAGGCCCAATCATGTCATCGTTAAAGCTTTTGATGGATCTAGGAAAGCGGTAATTGGTGAAGTAGATCTGCCAATGACCATCGGTTTGCAGACCTTCATGATCACGTTTCAAGTCATGGACATTCGCGCCGCCTATAGCTGCTTGTTAGGGAGGCCGTGGATACATGAAGCTGGGGCGGTTACCTCCACCCTGCATCAGAAACTGAAGTATGCCTTTGAAGGCAAAACGGTTACAGTTCGTGGAGAGAGAGCTTTAGTGGTGAGTCATTTGTCATCATTTTCGTATGTTGAAGCTGAGGAAGAGGTTGGTACACAATTCCAAGCTTTATCTATTATAGGCGATAGTGCTCAAAAACCCAGAATACTAATGTCATCATTTAGGGACGCGCAGCAGGTTGTGAGCAATGGTCCTCAGACAAGTTGGGGCAAAATGTTGTTTTTGCCAGAGAACAAGAATAAGGAGGGTCTTGGTTTTTCCAGTGGGCCTGCTCAACAGGTCATCATAAATAAAGAGTTCCTGCCGATCAACGAAGTGTTCCGCAATGGAGGGGTCATCCACCCTCCTCATATCAACGTTGTGTCCGAAGACGAGTCTGAAGGCTGCATATCAGATGGCTCAACGAGTCTCTCCATTCCATTTGAAGATTATGATTCCTATATGGAGGATCCGGGTTATGTCTCAGATGACTTTGATTATAGTTTTGGAGTCTATGTTGTTACTGAAGAAGATTCTGATGAAGACGTTCCAGATTTTGTGTCCCCAGGAGTTTTGGTTAAAAATTGGAGTGTGGTTGAAGCCCCTGCTGTGATTCATATATCAAAGTAAACATTTGTTTTTTAAGTTTTCGCTCTGCCCAAGGCGGAAATATGTTGTGTGGGCTTACTTTTAATAATCCCCTTTGCTCTGCCCAAGGCAAAGGTGACCTTGTTGGGCATTTCTTTGTTCGGATTTTGCTATCATCAATAAATATTTTCGTTTCCATTTTTATGTTATTTTATCTTTCTTTTATTATTATTACTATGTTGGAAAATAATAATAAGTAGCATCTCACGTACAAACACTTTCTACTTTATAAAACTGAATAAAATAATATCACATGTGCAGATTGCTACACACATCACATCATGGGAATAATGACTCACTGCCTTCGCCGAACTTCGAATTTCCTGTGTTTGAGGCTGAAGGCGAAGAAGATGATATTTCAGAAGAGATCTCTAGACTGCTTGAGAAGGAAGAGAAGGCTATACAACCTCATCAAGATCCAGTAGAGGTAATCAATTTGGGAGCAGAAGAAATCCGTAGGGAAGTGAAAATTAGAGCTCTGCTCAAGCCGGATGTGAAGGAGCAGTTGGTTAAGTTGCTCAAAGAGTTTATCGACGTGTTCGCGTGGTCGTATCAAGACATGCCTGGATTAGACACTGCCATAGTTGAACATCGTCTGCCTCCAGTTAAACAGAAACTCCGAAGAACTCGGCTCGATATGGCTCTGAAAATCAAAGAGGAGGTACAAAAACAGGTTGATGCAGGTTTTCTTGTTACTGCCGAGTATCCGCTTTGGTTAGCCAACATTGTGCCCGTTCCGAAGAAAGATGGAAAAGTCCGTATGTGTGTGAATTACAGGGATCTGAACAAGGCCAGTCCAAAGGATGATTTTCCATTACCTCACATCGATATTTTGGTTGACAGTACTGCGAGATATGAAATATTCTCTTTTATGGATGGATTTTCAGGATACAATCAGATCAGAATGGCTCCCAAAGATAGAGAGAAGACGTCGTTCATCACCCCCTGGGGCACCTTTTTCTATAGAGTCATGCCGTTTGGATTAAGGAACGTCGGGGCAACATATCAAAGGGCTATGACTACTTTGTTCCATGATATGATGCACAAGGAGATTGAAGTTTATGGGGATGATATGATAGCTAAGTCAAAGACTGAAGATGATCATGTCAAGCATTTGTTGAAACTACTTGGTCGATTGAGAGAATACAAGCTCCGTTTGAATCCCAACAAGTGCACGTTTGGAGTACGATCAGGGAAATTATTGGGTTTCGTTGTCAGCCAAAGGGGTATTGAAGTGGATCTTGATAAGGTGAGGGATATTCAGGGAATTCCAGCTCCGTCTACAGAGAAACAAGTCAGAGGATTTTTAGGACGTTTGAACTACATCTCTAGGTTTATATCTAATATGACTGCCTAGTGTAAACCTATTTTCAAGCTGTTGAGGAAAGAACAAGGGTATGTTTGGATTGGAGATTGTCAAAAGGCTTTTGATAGTATCAAAGAGTATTTGCTTGAACCGCCTATTCTGATACCGCCAGTGGAAGGACGACCTTTGATCATGTATTTGACGGTGTTAGAAGACTCGATGGGTTGTATGCTCGGTCAGCGAGATGAAACGGGAAAACAAGATCACGTCACTTATTATTTGAGTAAGAAGTTTACCGACTATGAGTCTAGATACACTATGCTTGAGAAGACTTATTGTGCTTTGGCATGGGCCGCTAAGCGTCTGCGACAGTACATGTTGAGTCATACTACTTGGTTAGTTTCGAAGATGGACCCCATCAAGTATATTATTGAGAAACCTGCATTGACGGGAAGAATTGCGAGGTGGCAGATACTGTTATCAGAATATGACATCGAATACCGTACTCAGAAGGCTATTAGAGGAAGTATTTTGGCTGACCATTTGGCGCATCAGCCTATTTTGGATCATCAACCTTTGAATGACGATTTCCCGGACAGAGAGGTTATGTATTTTCAAATGAAGGATTGTGAAGAACCTCTGCCAGATGAAGGACCCGAGCCCGATTCTCAATGGAGTCTGATTTTTTATGGAGCTGTCAACGCTCATGGGAGAGGAATAGGCGCGATTATCGTGACTCCCCATGGGTCTCACATTCCGTTTACCTCTAGGCTAAAGTTCAAGTGTACCAATAATGAAGCCGAGTATGAAGCATATATTATGGGCCTTAAGGAGGCAGTGGACTTAAGGATTAAAAATTTGGATGTGTCCGGTGATTCTGCTGTAGTCATTTATCAAATCACAGAAGAATGGGTAACTCGACAGAATAATTTGGTCTCTTTTGCACCCTAAAATTTGACCAACCGATTCCCATCTGGTTTATGGTTCGACGCATTTTTGCATTCGCATTCGCATATCGCATAGAGTGCATTTTCTCATTGATTTTATCGGGATTACAGCCCTGTTTTCATATTTCGGATATTTCAGACCGGTTCGGATAATCGGAGGTTATTTTGAGAAGTCACGCGCTTCCTGGGTGTTTTTAGCTTACACGGTGATTTTGGAGGTTCTTGGTGTCTGGGTTTACTGCTTGCTTCGATCTGGTCTCGCGCTCTCTTTTATGTTGGTTGTTTGCCTTTATTTGCATTTTTAGGTTTTAATAGCCTTTTATAGATTTTTAAATAGGTTTTATAGCTTTTTCTAGAATTTAAATAGATGATTCCTAGAGTTTTTTTTTTGAGATAATAGATTTTTTTATGGATTTAATTGATTTTTCTAGATAGTTTTTTTGAAACTTAATTAGATTTTTCTTATAGGATTTAATAGTCTTTTGAAATTTAATTAGATAGTTCTTTTTTTTTAAAATAGTTTTAAATAGATTTTTTATTTCTAGATATTAAGTAGATTCTTAAAAAAGGGATAGAAATGTTTTTTAATAGTTATATAGATTTTTGTTTGATATTAAATAGTATAATTGGTTTAATGGGAGCTCTCTTTCTTTTTTCTATTGTTTTAATAGGACTAATTAGGGTTATTTTCTTTGTAGAATTAATAGAGTTTATTTTCAGAATTTAATTTCTTTTTTTAGGTTAATTAGATCTTAATCATTTATTTAGATGTTAATCAAGGTCTTATTAGCTTTAATTAGGGTCAGAATAGTATTAATTAGGCTTTAATTGCAGCTTTAGTTTTCATTTAGTTTTAATTAGGGTTAATCATGAGTTAAATTGGGTTTAATCATGTTCATTAGTGGCTAATTCAGAATTAATTCGTGGGCCATGTGTCTTTATGGAGGCCCAGTCCAAGTCTGGCCACGTGTCTGTCTATAAAGCTCTCCGCGTGTACTTCTGAGGGTCCACCATCATACGCCATGTTTTCGCCTCACACGAAGCCACCTCACTCTCTCACTCTGCATGCAGAGCCCCCACGTGGCTCTCCCTCTCTCTTCCACCTCCACCACCACGCGTCTCATTCCCACCTTCCCTCTGCATGCAGAGCCCCCACGTGTCTCCCCTCCGTCTCACCGTCCCTTCACCGGCCGGCCATGCAACCGCCACACCGGCCACCATAATTGCCAACCGGAAACCCTAACATTCACCGGCGATAATCTCCCAACCATATCCGACCACCGTGACCATCACCGGCAACCGTTTTTTCGCCGGAAAACTGCAAAACTTCGAAGAACATTCATCTTCCCCAGAATTCCTCAACCAATCTCCAGTAACCGTTCAAAATCTTCACCGTTTCTTCATCCAATTCTCGCCGGAAACTGTGATTTTCCATCTGGAAACTTAAGATCTTCATCTTCTTCATGAAGATCCTTAAGAACATTCATGTGTTCATCGACCTTGTTTTCCAGAAACGCCAGATCTCCTCGTTCATCAAGCTCCTATGCTCATCAATCATCGCCCAGATTTCTTCAAGATCTTCGAAGATCTTGAAAGATTCTCGACGAACTCCTTCATGCATGTTCATCTGTCTTCAAGTTTTTCAGATTAATGTTCATCAGGATCTCCGTCCAGGTTCCCAGAAGTTCATCAGAGATGATGAACATTCATCAAAGTTCGTCAAACCACCAGGCTCAAGAACATTCGTCCAATTTCGCGAGCTATTCTTCGAATCTGCATCCGTTGTCAAGAAGTCTTGAGGAATAACAAGAACATGCAACCTTCATCGCATCCAGATCTAACGACCACGAACAAGTTCCAGATCGAAACACCGAACCTTCTGAACTGAGCGATAGAAGAAGATCCTTATGATGAGATTCCAAACTCCATTAATAAATTCCAAGATCTTCATCCATTTTTCAGAAACTTAACGATCTCTCATCTTCAATATGCAAAGTTGTTTCATCAGAGGATCCTTCAAACACCTTCAGATCTATAGATCTTCAGTTTACCTCAAGGGTTACGAACGATTTCCCTTCGTGAAATCTTCTTCAACATCCATAATTTCAGATGAGGAGTCTTGTTTGAGGTCTGTGGGAGAAGATTTGAGAGAGGTTTGTTTGAGTCAGAGAAATAGGAGGGTGAGATTGGAGGCGACGGCGGAAGAAAGAGAGGATGAGAGAGGTTGAACGAAAGAGAGTTTGGAGAAGAGAGGGAGGACGACGCATGAACAGTGGTTTGGAGACCTAGGGTTTTTTGCTTCTGAGAAGTGAGGGGAAGGACTGGGTCGTGGTGGTGGGCCTCTAGGCCCAACGAGTTTTTTGGGATAATACACCAGGGTTTTTTTTTCATTCACCCCCCATCCCTGGTTCTTTTTTGGCTGATGAAGTTGGTGATCGGGCTGAGGCCCAATTCATCTTTTCTGACTCACACACCCAATTCGTGAGCGAACCCCCCCCCCCCCCCCTTTGATGGAATTTTGGAAGTTATTGGGCTGGGCCCAATTCACGTTTTCTGAATCTCACATCCACATTACCAGCGCACCCCTCCCCCCTGGACCCCCAGTTTTTTTTTTTGTGTTTTTGTATTGTGGGTTTAAGGCCCAATACTGTTTTTTCTGCCTTACCCCAGTTTTTCAGGATTGTACCCCCCTCCCTTGCAATTTAATTTTTCCTCTTGTATTGGACATATGATTGTAATAGATATAGTTCTATTTTTTCTTTAGGATTATAGTTTCATTTTCATAGTTAGAATATTATGCATAGATTTTAATATAGAATTTATATTCTATTATTTTTAGCATACTATAGGATATATAGATTTAATATAGTTTTTTCCTATTTTTCTTTATAGAATATTATAGTATTTTAGATAGGAATTTTCTATGCTATTTTCATATGCAATTTCTTTTAATATTTCTTTAGAATATTTTCTAGTAGAATTTAATTGTCGTATTTAGGAGTAGCATTTTATTTCCATTTTGTCGTTGGATTTCTCTCCTATTTTCGTTTCCATCTAATTTTGTCTCGATTTTATTTTTGGCTGGCCGTGTGACACGATTCAATTGGAGAATGATTTTCGATATCATTTCTCCATCTTGTCTTTGACACGGATATCAATACGCTACCTCTTAGAGTTCGATTTATCTTATAAGTCGAACCATGACGGTTTAAGCGTCACATTGTTCTTGATTCGAGCGTCATCATCAAGATCCAGAGAGGAGAAGATTGGAATGGAGCTTGCGCGTACGTCAGGAGCCCCGGAGCTGCTTCGTTCAATATCATTGGCGTATTCAAATCTTCAGGCAACCAGCGAGTGTTGTGGGCTGCATCATCAGATACAAAGGAATTGCCAGCTGAGGAGTTTCTTCCTAGGTTCTTGCGTGCGTGTCCCGAGTTCCTTCCCTTTTAGGCGTAGGTCTGCTTCCTCTTTGTTCTCGCCCCGTGCGAGTGAATCCCTGTTTCTCTCTCTTGCTCCCGTGCAACTGAGATTTGTTTTCCCGTCGAACTACGTTAGCTCTGATCTCTCGTGCCCGACGAGAGTACGTAGGCATAGGATGTCGTATCCTAGCGAGCTCCCTTCTCCCTTTTTTCCCTTTTCCCTTTTTCCAGGTTTTAGCTGTAGTAGGCTGAACTACAGCTGCTCTGATTTCTCATATCTAATGAGAATATGTAGGCATAGGATGCGATATCCTAGCGAGCACACTAACAACTAACCTTTCTGTTCTCTCGCTGCTGTGCGATCGAGACTTTCCCGCTGACGACTGACGTTATCCTTTTCTCTTGCCCTTGCACATTTGAGACCAGACCGTAGTTTCTAGTTCCCGTAGGTTCCCGTACCTTTCAAACCAGTTCAATCTCTCACTCCTCTGTGAGAACACCCTGTCTAGCCGTAGTTAGCCTGAACTACGTAAGCTCTGATCTTCCATGCTGTGTGGAAGTACGTAGGCACAAGATGCGAAGTCTTGGCGAGCCAATTCCCTGTAGTTTCCCGAACTACGATGACTCTGACTTTCTCTCTTGAGAATACGTAGGCATAGAGTGCGATACTCTATCAAGTCAGTTTCTTCCCGTTTAGATTTAGCAGTCGTAGATAGATTGTTTTGCATCCTTTAGACAAACCAAGCAAGCGTGGATCCCGTCGAGTACGACGGACGTGATGGGTGCTAATACCTTCCCCTTGCGTAACCGACTCCCGAATCCAAGATTTGGTTGCGATGGCCATTCCTTTCCCGTCTTTGCGGTAGGTTTACTTCGAGCGTTTCCTTTCCCTCCGTTGGGATAAATAATGCACGGTGGCGACTCTTCTGTTCAGCCGGCGCCGATTTTCGCAGTAGCGACAGTCCCATACAGAGATTATGCAAGAAGACTGTTACCTTTCTTCGACAGGGTCGATCTTCACCATATTCCTCACGATGAGAACAGAATGGCATATGCATTGGCAACTTTGGCCTCCATGATCGTGGTGAACTCTTAAAATGCGTGTCCTCAGATCAAAGTAAGACGTCTCGACAGACCCGCCTTCGTCTTCGCCATTGAAGATACTGAAGATGGCAACCCCTAGTACCATGATATTGAAGTGTTTCTCAGAATGCAAGAGTATCCTTTGGGATCCTCCAACAAGTATAAGAGAACATTGAGAAGATTGGCCGATAATTTTCTCCTGAGTAATAATGTGTTATACAGGCGGAACTTTGACATGGTCTTGCTGAGGTGTGTTGACAAGCAGGAAGCAGACATGTTAATGATGGAAATTCATGAAGGGTCCTTTGGTACTCATACAAATGGACATGCTATGGCCAAGAAGCTCTTAAGAGCTGGTTATTATTGGATCACGATGGAATCTGATTGTTACAAGTTTGCTAGGAAATGTCACAAGTGTCAATTCTACGCCAATAAGATTCATGTGCCTCCAACTTTGTTGAATGTTATCTCGTCTCCTTGGCCATTCTCCATGTGGGGAATCGATATGATTGGAATGATAGAACCAAAGGCATCTAATAGACACCGATTCATCTTAGTGGCAATTGACTACTTCACTAAGTGGGTCGAAGCAACGTCTTACACTAACGTAACTCGGCATATGGTTGTCAAATTTATCAAGAATCAGCTCATCTGCAGATACGGTGTGCCGAGAAGGATTATTACAGGTAACGGGTCCAATTTGAACATAGAATGATGAAGGAATTGTGCGAAGAATTCAAGATTGAGCATCATAATTCCTCTCCTTACAAACCAAAGATGAATGGGGCTGTTGAAGCCGCCAACAAGAATATCAAGAAGATAATTCAGAAGATGGTTGTCACCTACAAAGACTGGCATGAGATGCTCCCGTTTGCTCTACATGGGTATCGTACTTTGGTACGCACATCAACTGGGGCAACTCCTTTTTCACTTGTCTATGGTATGGAAGTTGTACTCCCTATAGAGGTCGAGATTCCTTCCATGAGGATTTTGATGGAAACAAAGTTATTAGAAGTTGAATGGTGCCAAAACAGATATGATCAGTTGAACCTAATTGAAGAGAAGAGAATGACGACCATGTGCCATGGGCAGTTGTACCAGTAGAGGATGAAGAAGGCATTTGAATAGAAGGTTCGACCCCGAGAATTCAAGGAAAGCGACCTTGTGCTCAAGAAGATTCAGGCTTTCCTAACTGATGTCAGAGGAAAATGGGATCGGAACCATGATGGGCCGTATGTGGTGAAGAAGGTCTTCTCAGGAGGCGCTTTGATGTTAGAAACAATGGACGGAGAAGAGATCACCCGCCCAGTGAACATAGATGTTGTCAAGAAGTATTTTGCTTAGAACGTAGGAAGTTCCAGTTGACTTAGGAACAAATTATTATCCCATCGATGTAATCACTTTTATTGTTTTCCAACATTGTAATCAGCTGTTCTGTAGACTACCATTTAATAAATGAGGTTTTTTCCCATTTGTGGCGTGTTAAATATTTCATTATGATGGCAAAATCCCAAATAAAAAAAAACTTTTTTCAAGTACTTTGTGTTTTATTTGATACATGAATAACAAAAGGATGTTTGTGGACGTTTATTTCATCCACGGAGGCGGAAATTCATCATACCTCCCGTACAAGACAATTGAAGATTTCCCTCAGGCGGTGACTGGTCTGTGGAGATTTGGATCGAGTTGGGACCTTCATTTTCGGCCCCGTTGGTTTCGTTAGCATACGCATAGCATATAGATAGATAGCATAACATATGCATTTTGCATCTTGGTGTTTGTTTTGTCACGTTGGGCTGTGGTTATCCCCAAATCACTAGGTTGTTGTATCCCTTCAAGTAGAGTTGTCAGCCCTAAGCAGAAAAAGCACAATATTCCTATTTCCCCACGAAGCTCGAACCTCGTGGAAGATGGTTGCTTTAGTTAAATACCGTTCGAGTTCATACCTCGAGGGTCGGGTTTTGCTTGACGGTTTCTTTTTAGCTATTTCCTTGATTGAACTTTGGTTCCCGACAATCACATTATGTACATCTCCAACTTTTGAACATGGATTAAGTGTGCATTTATTTTGCACCTTACTACCCAAGAGGTTCTTTCTGAAGATTACTATTTGAAGACGCATACTTCTTCAACAATATTCTCAACAACTTACATCTGGATTGCAAGTATTCTCTTTATTTGAGCAACTCGTTTTGACCGGGATTCCCTTCAAAACGACCAATGGCAGTCTCTTTAGGATAGCTTGCCCATCCCCAGGGGGTTTATCAAGGTTATCAACTCATCAGACGGCATTCCTCCGGAAATTTGTCAGAGAAATGCATCGAAGACATTACAAATACTCCTCTTTATTAGGGAATTTACACTATAAAGAATACATGCTTTTACAGCTACAACAAGGATACTCCGCAGGAACGTATTTCTCCCAGTGAGTTCACTACACAAGATTAATTCCATCAAATGGCATATCTCCCAAAATTTGGGGAAGTCTATTATAATTGATCTCTTTGTTGGAGAAGACGTATTTACAAATCAACCGGCTTACATCTCTTTCGAAGATCCCCGGTGAAGCTTTACGATCTCCAGTCTAATAGGGGTTACCGCCAAAGTTCTACAATCTACAATGACATTTTAACCCCTGTGAAGATGCTCTCACGAGTTTCATCATTTTGGGTAGAAACTGAGACCAGCTCATGGCATCCAGACCATGACGCTCGGGGAGGTTTATTTCAAGAAACTGAGACCAGCTCATGGCATCCAGACCATGACGCTCGGGGAGGTTTATTTCAAGAAACTGAGACCAGCTCATGGCATCCAGATCATGACGCTCGGGGAGGTTTATTTCAAGAAACTAAGACCAGCTCACGGCATCCAGACCATGACGCTCGGGGAGGTTTATTTCAAGAAACTGAGACCAGCTCATGGCATCCAGACCATGACGCTCGGGGAGGTTTATTATTTTCTACTCTTCTCAAATGGAATACTCAATTAAGAAGCTGAATTGTGTTTCGATCAAGAAAGTTCATTTTGGTTATTACCGACTGCTTAGGCTACCACCCATTGGTAGCAGATTATCCTTCAATTTTGAGATTCTCGCCCGTTATCCAAGTCACCATTTTGCTTGGTATTATGTACTATATCTTTATTTTGGAGATTCCTCAATGATTGTTGTCTCTTCCCCGTGGAGTCCCGCTTCGTTGAGTCTGTTGCTCCTTTTTGTTTCGCGTGTTGTGTCTAGGTTTTCCTCTGTGGCATCTTCTCCCCACAGACCCCTCTGTCTTGCATTTCCATATCATCTCATGTCATATGCATTCAGTGGCCTCTTAGGACCAAAAATTCATGCAATGTTTGTATTTAAGTCCCTCCTATCTCGTCGAGGCAAAGATTTCCATCTCCATATCTCCGGATAGAAGTAACTTAAATAGGGGCATCTGTCACACCCTAATTTTTGACCGTAAGATCCCACCTCTTTTTGTGTGTTTTGTTGTTATTTGACTTTGATTTAATAGTTATGTTCTTGCGGCTAACCTACGTGTGCAGATGCAGTGATTTCAAATAGAGCAAGAGAAATTTCAGGTTGTATCCTTTTCCAGAGGACCCATCAGGATGCGGGTCGTGCTTTAAAAAGAGGTTTGAGTTATCGTTGCGAAAGCCCTGAAGCGTAAAGGTTAAGTTTTGATTCAAATTTAAGTACTATGTTCGCAAAGTAAAGAGATATGATCCGAAACTTCAAGATAATTCAAAGGAAATTCCACGAAACGTATCACCCTTCCAAGGTACAAGCGAAAGGATGAAGTCAAATGCAATGGAAAAAAATTACCTGTAAGTTTCAACTTCGAGTCAATTTAAATGAAGCCCAAGGTGTAAGTAGTTAAACTCATTGCAAACGAGAGATCGAACTCATGCTTAAACTCAAGAGCATTGGCATTCACCCAAGTCAAAATTCTCAATAAAGTTTACGTTCATGACCACTTTCAATAGGCACAAAAGTTCAACTTACGGTCAAATATCAGCTACCATTTATTGGATTCAAATGTCGGGGTTCAAGTTACCATATAACGTATCACACTATTTTATTCTTTTACGCAGAAGTAACATAAGAACAACAAGATTCATAATAAACCATTCATGGTTCATGATTTAATGCATTAGTGCTGCACCGTTCAACAGAGGGACTACGGGTGCCAAAAGGCGCTGGTATGCACAAAGGAGATTACTGGAGATGTTCTACTAGAATCTATCTAATTCCTAAACAATATACATTTCATGATGTAAAGAAATTCCTAAACCCGGACATGCTCTATGCCGATGAAATTTCCTAGATACGCAATAAACCTAAGCCTTTCTCAGCATGGACTCCACTGCTATTTACAAGCTTGAATTTCCGCTCCCAAAGCTTCTTGCTCATCACGTCGAATCCAAGTGACCTCTGTTAGATATGTCCATGTATCAGTCAGGCCGTCTCTATTGCTTATGCTGAAGTCAGCAGGTCACTGCATATGATCACGGAAGATCACGATTCTTCAAGAGATTCACTTCATATCCAACTTTGGGATTTTTCAGCATGCTACTGGTATGGTGCTTGAAGCCGTCTACTTAAAACCAATTCTCTACAAAAAAAGGTGAGGAAATTCAGTGGTGCCGGTAATGGATACAAACAAGTTCTATATACTGTTAAGGAGATATTTGGTCGGGATATACCTAGTGTTCAAATGGACAACAGACCACGCGGGGTCATGAATTAAAGTGAAGCCAGTTTCCTCTTTCAGTAGAGCAATTCGAGCGCCTTTATGATAAAGGGCTCACTTGCTTTAACTACCTCCGCTGGCGTCGGGAATACGATGGCATTAGCACACTGTCAAGAAGAAATAAGAAAAGGAGCTGTGAATAGCCAAGACATCAATTACCAACAAGTTGCAGTCCACATGAGCAGAAAAGTTCGATGGTCATAGTTAATGTGAAATACCAACTATCCTTAAAAAAGCAAGCACGCCAGTTTATCGCCAATATCGAGCAAGTGCGAGACCAAGGGATTGAAGAAGACACGCCAGAATAGCATCCACTCTCCTGCATAAAATGGACAAAGTCAAGATCTCCGAACGTTTCCAATGACTAAAGCATGAGTAACAAGCAACAATCAAGATATGGCCTATGACAATATTGGGCAGAGGTATCTAAACTCATGACCTGGTGAGCAAAACGGAAGGGACTACCAGAGTTCAAACCACCTTTCCATCGACTTTGAAGAAGATGCATATAACCATCTCGTACGACCTATCAAAATAGACAGAATCCAAAGTTAGCATCACGCCTGCAAATACAAAACAGGATTAACAGCCGCAACCGACATCGAAAGTAGCCATAAAGCATGAGGTAAGAGAGGAAATGATTTAAGTTATCTTCAGCCCTTAGTTCAACTCATCATGGGGCGTAAACGAGCGGTCGGGATGGTAACAACCAGAGCTGCCATCTACTCCCTACCGTGCATCGAAAATCAAAATTCAGTCAAGCAAAGCAACTAAGCTTCAATGGCTCAATACAATACAAAGCATAACAACATCTAGGCAACAACATTTTCAAGCAATCACCACAATATCAATCAAAAGCAAGCATCACCCGCAAGAAAATTCACGACAACAGCAGCCTCAAAGCCTCAAGGTTCAGATTTGCGAATCATCATCACCATATCTCAACTTCTCCCCAGCATCGCAAACGGTAGCAGCCGTAAGAAGTGCAAAAAAACAGAGATAGCAACACTAACCATCACTATCCTGTAATGAACACATTGGTTCGAAAGAATTTGTGAGATAAGAATGAGAAGAAACTCAACCCTCAGTTCAACTCATCACCGGACGGAGGTTCGAACGTCCAGAAGGGCAACAGAGACCGCCACTGACTTCCCACCTAGCTCCGAACAACGCAAGCAACAGAGGAAACTTAAACCACGGAAATCAAAACAACGGCAACCGTCGTTTCGTCAAGCTCGGACTAAGCGTCATCATTGCCAATTCAACATCTTTCTCAGCGAGCGTCAGATAAGGCAGCTTCTGAACTCTAAGCGTAAGTTTTGCCCTGCGAGAAGAAGAGGAAAAGCGTTAACAACAAAAGTCAATGAAGCCAACAGATACATCAACATACACGGTTCCAAATATCACAAATTAAAACAAAAAAGAGAAATTCGAAACTTCCCAAATTGAAGCCAATGTTTCTTCGACAGAATCAGAAGGCAATCAATTAACGGTCCCTAAAATCACTAAGTGAATCAGACAGGCCCAGACGAAATAGGAAAGGATTGAGCAAGTCATCAATAGAATCAGACAAGGAATCAACCGATTAGGAATGCTTTGAAGGCAATCATCATTGGAGGCCCATCGGTTTCACTTATAAAAGGGGCGACATTCAGCAAATCGAACACTGAAAAAAATCACAAGAGAAGCCGCGAGTGCAACGAAGAGACGGATACGCTCAAAGCTCAAACCACCTTCGAGAGTCATCATCTCCATTCAGAGGAGAGAGCTCGTGAACCGCGTCGTCGTCTCGCCGCCACCATCAACTAGTCGCTGACGCCTTCTATTCGTGGGTAATTTATCTCTAGAACCCTTTGTTGTTTTTGATGTGTTTGTTCGATCTACAGGTTATGACAAAGAAAGATGAAGAACATGCTAGCGAAGCCATGGAGGGAGAAGGAAATGGCACGATCGGAAAGAGATAAAGGTGGAGGGAAGGATAGAGAGAATTGGCCGGCGAGGAGGGAAAGAAAATTTGGGGCTTAGGGTTCCTACTTTATTTCTTGTTGTTGTTTTCATGTTATTGTAATCTGATGCATGTACACACACATACCGTACACCTCACACACAAGTCATTGGATCTCCAGCGGATCCCATCGTACGATCCAGATTGCAACCCCATGGTAAGCCATTGTCCCCGCATAACACCTGATCACTCGCCCAAAAATTAATTATTAATCAGTCTTTCTAAATAATAAAAAACTAACAACTCCTTTTAAAATTAAAATAATCATTGTGAATTAACCTTCTAATTAGTTAATCCTTTTCTTTATTTAATTTAAATAACCTTTTAATTAACTTTCTTTTTTAATAATAAGACCATTTTGTAACTTACTTAACTAGTATTTATTTATTAATAATAACAATACTATTTTTATTTTAATAAATTTGTTAATTTTGATCAACCAAAAAACTCTTTTCATTTATTCAATAATAACAACCTTTTTTATAATAGCTTAAATAAAACAATTTTATAACAAGAAAAACCATTTTCATAATTTATTTAGCTTATATCCACTTGTTAATAATAATGCCTCTGTTATTTTGAATTAACTTTTTTCGATAATAACAAAATTTAATTTACTCAATAAGTTTTTATTCAAAACCATTTCTGTCTAAAAACGTTTGATTAATCCAAATTTCACTAATAGAAACCTCTCGCCCTATTTTATCACCCATTAGAACTTAATTAAGTCACACCTAACTTTTTTATTAAAACTAATATAACTAATAGCCCCTTTTAAAAAAGGAAATAAATCAACCTTCCTCTAAAATCAATCAATATCCCAACTTAATCAATCGTGCACGCTTGCGTCTCCGTTCCGACTTCATTCACCTACTCACAATTCACACACTCGCTTAGCGCTTTCATGCGTTTATGTATGGATTTATACGCTTTTACGTTATCTGTTTTATTCGCAATTTATCTTACCGCATTGCATAAATGTCCAAAGGAAGAATCTGCGCATGACTTAAACAATTGTGCGTATGCATCTCATTTGCATCATAATCCCCATGTGATCCTTGATCCCATTCAAGTCGATCTTTTAAAGATAGATCCTACCCCTTAAGGGGGACCCTTTCCTTTACAACATAGACAAAACCAATTCAACTCAATTAAACTTTTTAAACACAATAGAGAGTAAGGCATGAGTCATCTTGACAGTCGAGATATAAATCTCTTGCCTCCATAACAATTCAATCAATATGTAGGGACTTTTCCGCCTTGAGAGTGATAGTGGCATACTCGTCGATCACAATCCGAGTTTCTAATCTCTTCTCTCAAGATGAGGCAAAGACAATTTTTCTACAAGTTGTGGTGGCTAAGTCAAGTCCTCTCCTTCGAGATGACAACTTGTCTTTTCTCCTAGACCCAATCAATCAACTACCTTTATCCCGTAGGAACTTTGATCACAGTCAAAGAACTCCTCAAACCCTTTATGGGAACTACAAATACTCTGATTCCACTCCCGTCAGGATATGTAGGCATAAGATGCGATATCTTGTCGAGTATACTTAGAATTAAACCATTAGGTCTTTTAAGCAGATAACCCTTAGCAATAAACAATATAAAACAAGAGGTTCCTGTAGAGTACTACAAAAACTTAGGATTCTAGCACCTTCCCTAAGCTTAACCAACCCCCAAACCTAAACTCTCTAGCATTTTCATTGCATTATGGGTAATTCGATCTTTTTCCCTTCCTTTGGACAAATTAAAGACTGGTTGTAATGAATTTAGATTCAAACTAATCAATAGCTTGGTATCCAATTTTCACCGCAACAGAAGCATAAGCCAAAAAAAGTTAAGAAAAAGAGAGGGCAAATTTTGGGGTGCTACAGTCATCCAAACTAAACTTAAACATGTCAACCCTCTCTTTTCGTGGTCGTCTCCACGAACTACAGACACTCTGATTCTTCATTCATTCTTTGAATGTAAGATACATAGGCACAAAATTGCGATGATCTTGGTGAGATACCTTCTACCCATCTTCTGTTTTCCCTTTTAATGTTTTCCCGTAGTCGAACTACGAGTGCTCTGATTTCTCATTCTCGTCCCAATGAGCATACGTAGACACAAAGGCCCCAATCCTTGTCGAGCACCCTATTCTAAAACCACCCATTTTTCCCTTAGATAGTTCCCTTTTACCTTACCATTTAGCATTTATCATTGAGAAGAAAACTAATAAGCTTAGCTAATGTTCATCATAATTTGAATTAAGAGGTTCCCATTGAGTACAACAGACGTGAGGGATGCTAATACCTTTCCCTTTCGTAACCGACTCCCAAACCCAAAATGTGGTTACCTACTAGTCATGTTTATTGTCCACCTCAACACATGAAAGCATCTTATTGGAAGATGAGTGATTCTTGGAAGATACGACCTATGGGTCCAAATAACACTTGTATTATCACCAATCTAATGCAGGATCATCACAAACTCAACTCTTAGTTAATATGCGATGAAACTTTGTAAGTCATTAGAGACAATCCATTGTTGAAGGTGAGTACAATAATCTTGCATATCGTTACAAGATACAATTATGCTCTATCGCAAAGGAAAGTAATGATAGTTAGGACTAAGGCGGTTGAAATAGTGTTCGGAAATTGGGAGGAGTCATACAAAGAAATTCTAAAATACTTGGTGGAACTTAAGCATTACGCTCTAGAGAATGTTGTCATTTTGGAGACCTTTTCGACATATACCTCAGACAGGACTTGTGTTAGTGGAAATGGCAAATTCCATCGAATCTTTTGGGCGTATGAACTATGCGTCAAAGCTTTTTCCTTCTGTAAACACATTATACAAATTGATGGAACTTGGTTATATGAGAAATATAAAGGACACTACTTATGGCGATCGCACAAAATGGCAACAACAACATTTTTCCAATTGCCTTCCCTCTAGTTGAAGGGGATACTGCTGGTGGATAGAGTTTTTCCTAAAAAATCTCTGATTGCACATTGCTTTTCAGCCTAACTTATGTTTAATTTTGGACAGACATACATCAATTGAGAGTGCATATAAAAATCTTGATAACGGATGACAGGATCCTCCTCCAACGCATGTCTATTGCATTATACACATCGCTCAAAATTTCATGCAAGAGATCAAAGAAAAGACGCTGCAGAAGAAGGTTATGAATACATGTTATACATTAACAGAACCTTCCTTCAAACACTACCGCAAAGACATCAGATTGAAAAATGCATATGAAGTAAGGTAGATTGACAATATTCCATTCGAGAAATGGATCAGGGCATACGACAATGGACTATGATGGGGCCATATGACAAAAAATCTCGTGGAATCAATGAACTTTGTCTTCAAAGGCATCTGAAACCTAATGATAACCGCTTTAGTGAGGGCAACCTATTTTATGCTCGAGTCACTTTTTAAGATCAGACGTTCAAAATGGAATTTTGTGTTACCATCTGGGCAGTTGTTCAGTGATAGTTTAATAAATTTCATTAAGGAGGAAGCTGCCAAAGCTAACACACATGTGGTTAGAGTGTTTGACCATAATAAATGTTAGTTCAATGTTGCTGAGTCAATGGATCATAATGAAGGCAGACCGAGGGGATACTATCGAGTGGAGCTAGATAGAAGTTGGTGCGACTGCGGAAAGTTTCAAGTCTTTCGTATGCCTTGCTCCCATGCCATTGCTGCATGTGTAAAGGATCGCCAGAACCTTTCTAACTTATTGTCCTTCATTTACTAAGTCATAAACATATGCAGTGTCTACAACACTAGCTTTCCAATGGTAGCAAAAGAGGACTATTGTCCTGCATATGAAGGGGATATAGTCTGGCACAATGAAATTATGCGAAGATACGACGAACAAAATGGTGAAATTATGTAGTTTATGTCGCCAGCCCGAACACAATCATACAAACTATCCCAATGTTGGACCAAGCACAACAACCACTACTACAAAAAACATATACAACAACGGTTGGAAAAAAGATAACATCCCGCGTGACATGCCGTTGTTACGTAGGGTGTGGTTGTATATGCGCTACTTACAATCACGATATTATGGCAGTTGTAGAAAACCTGAAAGCGCACGATATTTTATCACGGCTGATAACCTAACCGTTGTAATATATTAAAGGTCTCAGGTTTGATTCTCAGTGTATTTTATGTATATAACCATGATCTTCTATAACAGTCGTGGTTAAATTATATATTATAAGTATACAACCACGGTCATAATTAGAAATCGTTGTTAAAAGTACCCAGAGTTTATTATATAATATGTAGATTTCTTGTTTTTCAATAAACCTCACAACAACATACAACCATTCAAATTGATGAAGAAGTATATAACCTGAAAATTAAATTATTCTTGAAAACCAACTTAAACAGGCCATTGTCTTCCAAATTGCACGTGTCTCATTATTCATTCCCCGCTCTTTAACATATAGAATGTGGTTCAATAGTCTAAGTCCTTCATGACATCAATTCCTTCTATTCTAGTTTAGTTTGAATAATATCAATAAATTGTTTTTATTCAAATTAAACTATAAGATAAGATATGGATGTGATGAAGGAATCAGGTCATTGACCCACATTCTATATATTAAGCAGCGTGAGATGAATGATGAGACAGATGCAATTCAAAAAACTTTGATTGATATAAGTTGGTTTTCAAATACAACTTAATTATCAAATTATAAGTTTCTATGTCAATTTAAATTAAATGTATTTTGAGTGAAGGGTTAGTGAAACAAACAATTTACATAGCATATAATAAACTCAACTTCATCTACTGTGCAACCTCCATAAGAATTTAAAGAACAAAACATTGTTAAGTCACAAGAAACTTATTTCTTGTGACTTAACAATATTTTATTCTTGTTTTGAAAACATTAATCAACAACAACAACATAAAACAAATTTATGAACAACACAACAATATACAATAAATAAAAAAAATAAGGTTCAAGAACGCAAGATATAATAAACAAACACAAAAATAAATTATGAAGTTCTAAGAACATTAATCAACAAAAACATACATGAACAACAACATACAACAACACAAGATATAATAAAATGTTTCAAGAACTCACATTTTTTTAAACTAATTGTGGAACTTGAAGAAGTTATGATGTACATCTAGTTTATGATGTTATGAAGAAGAAGTACAAGGTGAATGAAGTTTACACAATATCTTCATACTTCTTGTATTTTTCTTCATAGCAACACAAACCATATGTACCATAGCTAAAGTATGCGCTTTGCTAAGGTGGTGAAGACGAATCTGAAAACATAAGAACATTCACCAAATGAAAAAAAAAAAAATGAGAAACCATTTTTAGCAAGAAACATAAATAAAATCAAAGCATAAGTTTAATGAACGAACCTCAAAACTCAAGGTAGCGATGGGTGAAGACGACTCTGAAGGTTGAAGTATGTTTAAAGAGTGACATGGATGTTAAGGCTATGTTATAAGAGAGAAGAGAGTGAAATATGTTAGGATTTTCTGTTGAGAGAAATGGTTGTTATGTACTGAACAATAGATATTTTTGCTTATATACTAAAAAATATCCCTTTTCGTCACAATTGGCATAGAAAAACTGTGATGTAATTTTCAAATTTAACAACGGTTGTATAGTAAAACCGTGGTTAAATAACTTTTAATATTTTATTTATTTATAAACTTAATGGTGAGAAAGTTATTTAATGTTGTTATTGTTATTATTCATTACTGTTGTTGTTGTTATTTTTGTTGGTCGTGTACTTTTTTTTTGTAAAGAGGAAAGAGTATATAAAAAAAATAAAAAATTCTTAAGGTGGGAAGAGTACATAAAACATAATTTTTTCATTACAGAATTTTGTCAAGATCGAAACAATATCCCTAGTATTAAAAGAATCTTTCCAATCTATGACTCGCTCCTCACTACCCTCATCTGAGTCGTAGTAAGAAGACTTCATCGACGCCTTTCTCTTCTTCTTCTTATTTTTCTTGGCCTTCCTCACTCTCAACGCATCCCTGAAAGCAGTCGAGGAAGATGGTTGGACCTCCTCGGTTGTTTGTTGATGGTGTTGTATTGTGGTGATTGTTTGGTTCTCAACAATGATTTTTGTTGAGTTATTTCTCTTAGCATTCTGAGATAGATAACTCATATTGTTATAGCAAGAAAGTTAAAAACAATAGTTTGAAGAAGTGGAAATTCATTATAAGAAAGTGTGCATTTATTTTTTATAAGAAAAATGGAAAAAAAAAATGTAGTTGTTGTGATTCAAAACTTGTAACACTTACTTTATCATCACAGTTTATCTCAACCATTATTAAATAAATTTCAAAAAAAATAATAAATATATCAGACACATCCAGTTTGCGATATTACAACGGTGGAAAAGTTAACCGTAGTAATATTAGTGTTACCAAAGATGTATTTTATAGTAGTGAATATAATTTTAAATGTAATTGTTTAGCTTTATATCAAAAACAACTTTCATTTAATAAACATCATAACATTCAGTAACAATAATTTAAAAACAACAACTAACGGTAATTTAAATAATTAAACAATAAAACAAACAAATACAATGACTAAACAATATAATTACACGATTACACTCATCAGGACAATTTCCTGAGAACTATATACATCATGTGAACATCTCTATCACTTTTAACATTCTCCCCGAAACGAACTTCTCCATTTTGGTTGAACGTAATAATAAGCCTTTGAATTCTTTTGATCTTTTCACTCTCTGAAATGTTTTCATCTAACCAACGGATCAGACTCCTGTTAAGATGTTCGAACGCCTCTGTATTCCAGAGTCGGATATTCATCGGAAACATTACTGCCGAATAAATTAAATCGACATTTCTCTTGTGAATATAAGAACACATATATGAAGACATTTATTTGAATGAATTTATTTAGTTATAAAATTGACACTAGTTACACAATTAATAAAACGCAAACATGCACTTCACTTTGATGGACGAAATTGTAAAAGAAAAACTACAGAATCTATGAACTTGTCTCTTGGATGACTAGCATATAGTCTACATTCTTCTTTTTGCCATTTCCATTACGTCTCTGTCTTGAAAAAGGCCTCTTAACATCTTCAAAGTTCAAACTCTGTGTTCGGCCAAATTTCTCTTTTCAACAAGTGCGTCTTTAAGTCTTTTCACAACGTTGAAATCAATGCCATCATTTTAAATCTAGCCATTGAGGCACAAGACCAAATGGATAAGGAATAATCTACGGGTGATAATAACCTACCATTCATTCATCTACTACTCAATTCATCCAACTAACAACCATTCAACTAACAACTAATTAATACATAAATTGTTAGCTCCAAAATATTATGATTTGATCACAACTTTTCTTTTTTTAAATCTAATAGATCATCTCAACAACCAAAAAAACTATTAATGTGCAATAGCCCAATAGATAAAAAATTATGTGTTAGCACCTCAAAATTGACATCCATCATGCAACACTTTAAAAATATCCATCCATGTAAAATATAATAATGGAAGGATTTTAAATTTAATAGATAAATTATTTTTTGAAATAAAATTAATGGATTACTAATCAAGTAATAGATTTTTTAGTTCAACCATTACCGTCAAACATTATCTCAACCAACTATTTTGCCACCCAAAATAATTTGAGACGGCATAAGCTTTATTTGAGAGCTTTACTAGCAAACTTAAATAATATGGATTAGTTAGTTTTAATTTTACAAAAATAAATTTATTTTTTCTTAAATAATTTTTATAAAAAAAACTTTTGAAATAATAAAAAAATTAAATTAAATTTTATTATTACACTTGATTAACCAAGATGTTTTGAATATGAGACGTTTTGTCTCATATATATTATTTGACTATGATTTAAACAAGAGATTTAGATTTGTATTAATGAGAAGATCTCTAAGTTTTGTTAAAGCTTATTTATGTACTTCTCAATCATAAATTATTTTTAGCATTTCAGATGAATAAAAGTTTTTCTAATTCATTTTTGGAAATTGTTTATTTGCGAACAAATATGATTCCAATTTATTTTAAAGGTTGTCTCTACTGATCTATTTCAAGTGTTTTTGGATTATGACACTTTAAGTCAAAAAGAACATGTTAGACAAAATATTTGTCTCTCAGTGTTTGTTTGACGTTCAAGGTTGATTTAAGTATATTCCGCGCTTTTGAGGGTTTTTTTTTTTATTTTTGTGCAAATTAGAGATATGTTTGTTATAACATATTTTTGGTTTTATGACAGATTTATTTTGAATCTATTTTTAACAAGATTGAATTTGTTATAATCACAAAATCCGGCAAGAATTGATCAATTAAGATTTACAATCAACATTATTGAAGATTGATCTCATGCGCTTATTGAAAGTTCAATCACTTTGAACTCCACTCTAATGGGCTTTCTAGATGGACTTTGTGTTGTTATTTAAAGAGGAAATCTCATTTATGAAGACTTAGACCTCAAGAGAAAATATCTAGTTTCTACGAGAGATTTAGTTGAGTTTGCATATTTGTATTTTGTACACTCGATTTTTGGGCATCAAGTATAAGTCATCCGAAGATATTATTGAGTTGTATTATAGTTTTATCTTTTATCTTTGTTATTGAATAAATAGTTAGGAGAGTGTTTGAGTGAAAGTAAGAGGTGTATCATATTCAGACGGATCCCTGATCGAAACTTCATGAGTAGTATTAGGAAATCAGGATTGAACATGGTGAGTTTAAATAAGACCAATTGTAATTCTAACTATTAAGAGTGAATTTTCTTTAAGGGGAATTGAATTGAAACCTCACATGTAGTATTAAGAAAGCAAGGTTGAACATTAAAAGTTCAAATAAGATCAATTGTACTTCTAATTGTTAAGAGTGAATTTTTTTTCATTGGGTTAATGCCCTTCAGACATACATGAATTTTCACTGAACTAGGTTAACAATTTATGTGTTATTTATATTTTTCCTTTATTATGTCTATTACACATTCAACTCCTTATACACGTTATTGCAACATTGTGTTAGACATCTTGTCGTCAGAAGAAAAGAATTTCAATTGGCATCTGAGCATGCACTCTATTCTTTTTTGTTGTATTCTAGGGTTCTTATTCTGTTCAAGATGGAGAATTCCAAAGAATAAGGATCAATTAATCGACCAGTTATTCTTTATGGTACTAAGAATCCTCTAACTATTTTTGTTAAAGACAATTGTGAAGATTGTGAAGACTAAGTAGAATATGATACTATAGAAAATATCACTAAATCTATGCTTGCTAAGATATTTAAAAAGGTCATTAGAAGACTAGACATGAGATCTAGGAATAATGTCTATGTCAATTTCAAAGATAATCAGCAACAAAATTTCAAGAGTGGTAACTTTTTATGTAAATGAAAAGATGGTGAAAGAAAAAACCTCAATCGTTCTTATAGAGGTAAAGAGATGTAATGTCGTGAATGCAAAGGTTTAGGACATATTCAGGCTTAATGCCCAAGTTTTCTAAGGAAAAAAAAGAAAAATTTACAATGTCATTGATGATAAGATAGATGAAACAAGTGAATTTGATCAAGAAAACAATTTTGCGACTTTCACTACTCGCATCAAAGACATGTATGGTGTTAGATATATTGATGAGCCATCAAACTCAAACAATATGTGTGTTACTCCTATTCTACAAAACATAATTCACAATGACAAGTAATAAGTCTTAACATCATGTTAAACATAATTACCAGCACACTAATCTTGTCTACACCAATCTCCCTTAGGATTGTCACTATTGTGATCAACTTGGTCACATTCAACCGTATTGCTATAAATTGTATGGTAGACAACCACATCTTCAACATAAGTATCCCTAGTGGAATGAGAAATGCATCATCAACATGTTTGGTGCGTCAATCCTAATATTCTAGTTCATATTGCTTGTACCTCCATCAAAGTGTCTTATCATGAAGATTGGCATTTTGATAGTAGTTGCTCTAGATACATGACATAATAAAGAAATTGCATGATTACCATCAATGTGTATTTCAATTGTTATGGTACGTTTGGTGATGGTTGTAGAAGAAAAATTATTGGAAATGGGAAGTTAGACTATCTAAGTCTTCCTTGTCTTTACGATGTATTACTTGTTGATGATCTCACTTCTAATCTTATTAGCATAAGTCAACTTTGTGAGCAAGAGATATGTGTCAAATTCGATAGTACGAAATGCACAGTTACAAATAAACAGCATATACTCAACTTTTGAAAGGATCTGGATCTTCAGAGAATTTCTTCATGTGGTCAATTTAAAAGTAGAGACAATATTAAACTTTTCGTATCTCCAAAAGTGTGGAGAAAAAGAATAAACATAGTGCTAAGAGAAAAAATTTGTAAGAGGAAGATGACTGCTACTAACATTATAGAGGAGAATGTTGAAGATCATGTTATTGATATCATGGATGGCATTGTAGATAAAGAAACTTAGTTACTTAAATCTCAAAAGTATGAGGAATATTTCCTCGTAAAAGGTCGCCATTGGTCTTCCTGATCTCAAAATTGAAGAAGGTAAAACTTATGGTGACTATCAAGTTGGGAAGCAAACCAAGATGTCACATAAGAAGTTTCAACATCTTACCTCTACTCATGTTCCAAAATTATTTCATTTGGACCTAATGGGACCCGTGCAAGATGAGAGTCTTGGAGGAAAGAGATATGTCTTTGTCTATGAAGATGACTACTCCATATTTGAGTTTATTTGTGAGAAGTATGATACCTTCGTTGTTTTTGATCTCTTTGGCATCTTTTAAAAAGTGAAAAGGGAGAAGAAATTATAAAGATCATTTGCATTTGAAGCAATCGTAGCAGTGAATTTAAGAGCTCTAACTTCTACTTTTTTTGCACTAGTGAAGGGATTGCTCATGAGTTTTCTATTCCCTTCTCACCCCAGCAAATTGGATTGTCAAATGGAAGAACTATACCTTGCAAAAAATGGTTAGAGTCGTGATTTATGCCATAATACTACTTATTGGGTTTCCTTCTTTGGTTTTTGGAATTTTAATTAATCAAAAACATGATATTCTGTCTATTAAAGATGAAATTTGTTGTTCCTCATAATCTATTGAAACTCATTTATAAATTATTTTCCAAGAAATATGTCTCAAACATTGTTTTCCTAATATTCCATATTTTAATGAGTTTGATATGGCTGCTAGTGAAAATTTCTTGATGTTCCATCCACGTATGGGTTTGTTATACGCAATCTCTTTAAAATTCTTATTGGTATGTGACCTTATCAAGCTATTGTACAAGATGCTGAGAAAGATGTTTTGACATTTGTTGTTGATGAAGACCTGGTAAGGAGTGATTAAGGCATATTTTTGGGGTGTTCCATAAATAGCAATGTGTATATATTACTTAACAAGCGCACAAAGTCTATGATGAAATACATAAAAACCATAGTTAATAACAATCAAGCTGAAGTGACTCCCCATAAAAATGAAGATTTTGAACTCAATTATCATAATGTTGCGCAAGATGTTACTGACAATATGTGAAACAACGTGAAGTCTACTAAAGAAGATGGAAATTTAGATGATGATATAGATAGTGCTACAAAAAGAAAATAACTATTAGAAAATTATTAAGAAGAATCATTCTATTAAAAACAATACAGGATATCTAGATGAAGGCTTCACAACACGAAGAAAAGATCCAGAAGAGCGTATTCATTTTGAAAGAAATGAAGTATGGGAGCTTGTTCCTAGACCAAATTCTAATAATATCATTAGGACACTATGGATTTTCAAGAATAAGTATGATGAGAATGAGATTGTTACTAGAAACAAAGCAGATATTAAAGCACAAAACTATGCTCAAATCGAAGGGGTTGACTTTGATGAAGTTTATGCTCCTACTATCTGTCTTGAAGCCATCAAATTGTTATTAGGATTGACGCGTCTTCTTAATTTAAAAGTTTACTAGATATATGTAATAAGTTCGTTACTTAATATGTACTTTCATATGGAAGTTAATTAGGATATTAGAAATGATGTCAATGATATGGATAATGTTATTGAGAAGGATGATTATGTAGAAGTTAGATAGGATGCTAGTACTGATGTTAAAAAAAATAAAGGGTGTAAATATGAAAGACAATGGAAATGTTATGATAGTTCAGATTTATGTTGACGACATTGTGTTTCGAGGGATGTCATGTAATATGGTTGATCATTTTGTTCTACAAATGCAAGGTGAATTTAAGATGAGCATGATAGGTGAACTTACCTGCTTTCTTGGTGTTTAAGTGAAGCAAATGAAGGATATAATTTGTGTTTCTCACAGTAAATATGTTATAAAAATTATGAAGAACCCTGGTATGGGAAATGGTAGACACAAACATACATCTACTGTCACTTATTCCATGATCTCTAAAGATAAATAGAGAGTGATTGTTGATCAAAGGCTCTATATAAGTATGGTTGGTAGCCCCTTTATATCCCACTACCAATCGTCCTAACATTACTTTCTCTGTTGGTATGTGCGCTTGATTTTAAGCCAATCCTAATATTACTCATTTGATTATGGTCTGTTATACTCTTTTGATACCAACTATTTCCTAGTTGGATGTGATGCTGACTTGGCAAAAGAAGAATATTGTTGCTGGAATTAGTTGCTTTCAACCACTATGGAGGAAAAATTTCTCAAAGAATATAATGTGACATGGGATGTCATGACATTATATTGTGACAAATTGAGTGTGGTCTATATAAATCATGTTCAACACAACTATGTTTAAATTGACTAACACTTAGTTATCATATTCACAAAAGCTCTTGATCTTGCCTAATTTGAGAATCTCTTGTCAGTCTTAGGCCTTTGCATTATCAGTTTATAGTAATTATTGAAAGTGCGGGTGAATGTTTTTTCTTAGGCATACTAGAAATTTTTTTGAACCATATATCTTAGTAATAATGTCACTTGTATATGTCATCACAACAAGGAAAAGTTATTGTGTTTAAATTTTTAAAAAGACCACATTTTTCTGTTTTCACTTTCGTGCTTCAAACCAATCTCTGAATCTTCAATTTCCCTTGTTAAGTTCTAGAATAAATTTGGAAGCATGGTAGGAACAAGGAAGGGGATGATTACTTTGTACTGCAAAGAAGATATTGAAGAAGAAAAGGAATGAAAAAGATGATGTAGCTATGAAATCTCATGGATTTAATATGAAAGGCGTAGATATTATAGGAAAGGACGATGGTAAGTCCATTGGTGTTTCTTCTATAGTCAAGTCTAAGGATGTTCAAGGAAAAACCTCTAAAACATTTATCATGTGTCATAATATGTTTACCATTGAAAATAATTAAGTTGTTATTTATACAATATATGCCTTTAATGATTGTGATCATTCTTCTCTTAAGAATGTGATTGATGTTATTCTAAATGTTGGGGTTCTCACCATTAAAATTGGTCCTAATAACCCCATGCATGATGCCCCTCACTCACTTTGAACCTAAAGAGGTTGATTATATTGTTAATGTTTGTAAAGATGTCACTAAATATATTCATTAAGATCTCAATGAGGAAATGTTAATAATAATAACGTAAAGGTTATTAATGTTTGCATTGATGATGAGATTTTAAGTGCTAGAAATTTCCTCAGAAAAAGAAGAAAAAAGATTGCTCTTAACATTGCAGAGCATGATGTCGAGGAACTTGTCACTCACATATTGGATGTCATTGATGATGATTAGAAGATCAATGAGCATGTTGTAAAGCATGTTATAAATGTTAAAATGTATTTTGAAGAAAAAGGTTCCCAAGAAAACTCCATATGTTCCTTTTGACAATGTTTCTTTTTTTCCGACAAAAGTATTGCTAAATGTTATTTTGTTTATCATATGAGAATGAATCTTGAAAAACAACCAAAAATGGATGTTCTAGCTTTGCAAAGAAATCAGAAATGGAGAGAGTTTGATAGAGGTTGGTCTTGAACCGTAGCTCCAATATCATTTACCACAACGTAAGGTGGACCTGCATGGTTAACACTCTAACGCTCAAGTCATTTCAAGATATAAGACGAGTATGATGAAATCGAAGATTAGAGATTGTGTACCTTGCTCTTAGAATGTGAACTATTTTATATCTTGGGTCAAGTAGAATGGGTTTGAGATGGATTGAGCCTTGGTCAATTGGGCCTTTTGGCCGATTCAGAACAGTTTCCCCCAAGGCATTGTTAGACATTAAAGTAGTCAGGGAAGTGATAAGCATCATTGACCGGCCTCTATGTCATATTTTGGTGTGGAATAGAACCGAATCACTTAGGATCATTTTTTTGAAAATGTAACAGGGAACATGCGCATATAATTGGGTCCCATCAATAAAACGCTTTGTCACCTCTTCTTGACATGTGTGGTGACGTGACCAACTAGGGTATGGTACAGTTTACAAAGTACTTGAGTGTACTTGAGTTAGCGTGTTCCATGAGTGGAAATATAGTCGTTGATTCTGTGATTTATTTCCATATAGGGTCTTGACTTTTTAGTTGTTGTTGCATATAAGTATAGTGAGTTGGATATTTGGAAGGTTTTGCACTCTTTTGGCTTTCAAGCTTTCAGTTAATTTTTTAGAGAAACATCTTCATCCCTTTTTCCCTATGAATACCATCATAACTTATTTAGAGCTTTTCTTGAAGCATTCTCCTTTTTTTATTCCTCCTACTTCATCAATCTTACTTAACCAGATACCATTCTAACTCAAGCTTTTCCTTCAGTATCTCTAGTTTTTGGTAAGGATGAGTGATAATACTATTAGTTTAGTGAGTGACTCTAAGGTTGAAACTCCATCTGCTTCTGCAAGTAGGACATCCTCTGATTCTTATCTTCTTACTTTTAATAAAAATCATTTAGAGCCATATGTTATTATCTTATATGATTATTTTGATTCATAGAGGGTCTCCGAGAACTTCTTGAAAGAAGAAACTTCTTCTTTTGGGTCATTAGATGTCCTTATATCGAATGTTGGTGGAAGAATAAACCATATCGAGGTACCCATGCCCCCTCACATTCTTTTAGAGGAAGAGGCAAGAGCCAACTTGTGAAAGAGAGAATGTGATAAATATTTCATCCAGGTTCATGTTCTAACAGTTGGTTGTGAGCCGGGTGACGCTGAGGTATTTGAGCACTTAAATCTTTAAGGCCGGCCATGTGCATTGGAATAAGATTGGGTAAATGCAAATGTAGCAGGCATTTTGTAACACCCCGGTTTAAATATTTGCTTATTTAATTATTTATTTAATTTAATTGATTAATTTATTTAAATAATTATTTTTGTGATATATGACATGTTTGGTCAGTGACGGTTTTTATGGTGTTTTATGTTAATTAATTAGAAATTATAGAGAATGTGTAGAATTGTGTCAGTTTTGTGATTTGAGAGAATTTAGTGGTGAGTGGAGTAGAGTTAAACTTTAGTTGGGAAAAAAATGTAATATAGAGAAATTAAATTAAATAGTATATATTCTAAAAACTAGACAAAACTAGGTTTTTATAGACTATTTTATTAGTACGTGAAAAACAAAGGAGTTAGAGAGAAGAGTTTGGCAAGAGAGTGATAGGGCTTAGTAAGAGAGATCAATTGAAGCTTGTCTTGCTGGATTTTCAAGAATTACAAGGTAAGAGGGTATTCTTCATATATGGGAACTTAATTCATGAAATGGTAGAGAGGATTCCCTTAACCTCCAATAGGATTTTCTCTCTTTTGTTGATTGTGTGATGTGATGAATAACATGACTTCAATTCTATTTTCGTTCCATGATTTAAATAAAAATTTATGTATTGTATTTGGTGTGAGTGTTGCATATGTTGTTTGACATGAAATTGTGATTTCAAAGCATGAATTAATTCTGAGTTTTATGGTTAAATCAATGAAGTAACATGTTAGATTAATATGATTAACATGTTAATGTGTGATAATCACGTGGGTGATGTTTCTGCACTATTTAGAAGGGTTTTGAGTGATTTGAGAGGGTTTTTGAGGTTCTGCAAGTGTTGAACATGAACTCTGCTTCTATTAGCAGGGTAACATGCGTCACCCGTATGATGCCTTGGGCGTCATGCGCTGTGAAGCATTGACATGCGCCGGGAAAATGAA
This sequence comes from Lathyrus sativus, assembly GCA_963859935.3. Classification (NCBI taxonomy): domain Eukaryota; kingdom Viridiplantae; phylum Streptophyta; class Magnoliopsida; order Fabales; family Fabaceae; genus Lathyrus; species Lathyrus sativus. The sequence goes on from OZ012741.1 coordinate 564,431,669, forward strand.
GGGGGTCTGTCATGGTCTCCAAGCAAGCATGGTCTTGCTAGGTCATCACCAGTGTGACGTGTTGGGTGATGGGGAGGATGACGAGCGTCATCCCTGTGACGGGATACACATCATCGTGTCAGACGACGTGTTTTAATCTGCTGAGTTGGATTCTGGGGTGGTTTTGTTGGACGGTCAGTGGCTTCTATTTGGTGTATTCTGGTGAATATGAGTTAATTAATTAAACTATATAATTAATTGAGTAATGCTGTGCATAAATGAGTGTTATATGTGATTGTGATTATGTGTGGTGGACATGCAACTTTGATTTGGTGTGGATATTTATGCATACTTGTTCATGAGATATTGAGATGCATAATTCGAGATATGAAATACTATTGATGCAGTGAATGTATTTGTTTACAGTCATAGGGGGTTGTATTGCATCTTTTTTGTTGAGTGATTATGTATAGTCATAGTGGGGTTGTACTACTTTTTGTATATCATTCATCATATGTGTTGTTATTATGAAAGAAGCATGTTCGCTAGGTCAGAGTGGGGACAAATGACGTATCCCTAACCTTGAGTAGGGGCTCGGGGTTCGCAAAGATTGGGACCCGGTTCATATGAATAACCAAACATTGAGTCGGTACCGTATGCATATAGATTGAGTTGTAAGTCCAATTCAGAGTGGGGACCGTGACAAGCATGAGTCGATCCATTGTTGCATTATATTGTATAATTGTTTGTTGATGATTGTGATATGGGTGAGACGTGAATACATGATATTGGTGTGTTTTTTATTGTGTGGGTGATTTAGTGTATGTGTAACTTTATCCTGAATGTTACCATTTATTATGTGAATGTATTCTCACCCATTTTGTGTTGTTGTGTATATACTCCTCTGGAGTACAGATAATCAGGTACTTGAGTAGGAGCTTGAGCTTTGCATGTGTAGGTATCTGCTTTAGTGTTTCGACAAATGGGATGTTTATTTTCATCTTCTTTAAGTTTCTCTAGTTTGTGAGAATAAGGAATGTTTATCCTAGAATTTGGCTAATCTTTTTTCTCTTTTATGATTAGTTGATCTTCAACACTATTTTTTTTCGATAGGATCAAGAATTTACATGTCCTTTTCTATGAGTTATAGGGATACTTCACTCTAATTTATTGTCTTTTCACTTGCTTATTCTTCAACAATTTTTTTACTTCTAGTTGTAATAGCATTTACATTTTTATGCTCTTCTCAATTTGCCACTGTGATGCTAGGAAAAATTTCAAGAGATGGTTGTGAGAGTTGTTGACCCATTTGGCTAACTTGAATCTCTAAATTTTTAACTGATGCAAAGTTATTCATTTAAGTAATCCTGATCTCTTCATGAAATTGAATAGTTTAGGTGGCCATCTGAGCACTTTAGGAAACTAACATTTCAAATGTTCTCTCCCTTTCTGGATTCTTGACTTGAGATGTAAGTTTAGTTTGTTGACCTCCTTCGTAGATCCTTTTTCGTGTAGGACACCTTGTTGGTCTCTCTATTAGAAATCCAAATGATTCTTCCATCCTGGATTTAAAACGCTTGCATAGGGATTACTTCGATGATGGTTTTCAATAATTGTTGGACTTGAGTAATCGACATCTTTAATACATCTAACTTCTTTTCTAATTTAGCTTATATATATTCTATAATATTTTTGTTTTTGTCCTCCAATAACTTGATATGAACTAACTATTTTTAGTATTACAACTCATGTTATACAACTACAAATGTTTGTTAGCAGTAATAACTTTAACTATTTTTACCATTTTGGTAGCATTTTTGAAATTTGAGGAATTGTCATTTAATGTATCTAGTATCTGCTTTGTTTTGATTTTTGTCCCATAATAGAATATCTCCATTCAATTTTTGAGATTTTTGTCTAACTCAAATTCTTTTTGGTGTGTAACTCTTTTTTTCTTGCTTCCTTAATTGAGACTTTTTTCAATTTGCACAAGCAGTTCTTTTTATTAATGCGTCAAAAAGAAGTCCAAAAGAGGGTTGGCCTTGCATGCAAAGTTATCATATTTTTTATAAATTTAAATATAAAATAACTTGAAATAAAATTAAAAGAAAACATTTTGTTGAAGAGCACAAAATTTTGACAAGTAACAAGAATTAAATTCAATAGAAAAAGTTTCAGTCCTTGATAATGTCACCAAAAACTTGATAGTGATCTTACAAGTGTATCAGATATTTCCAAGTATTATCATGGTGAGTATCATTAAGTATCAAACATAATTACTAGTTTACCGTTGAATTTAAAATTGAAATAGTTGAACAAAAAGTTACATGATTTGGTTTAATGATACAATAATAAAAATAAAATTGTGTACAATTAATAATAGTAGTAGTTATTGGTGAGACATGGGCTTTTCTTTACACTCCTTGTTTGACCTTTTCAATTAAATTTATTATTGTATGTTATTAATCATTCCCCAAATTATTTAACCTTAAATCCTTAGTGATTAAACCTTTATTAACTTAGACGAACTCCCAAATTCCTTAATAAATTATAATCTAAGGTTAATAGTTTCTATAGCAGGAATATATGAGTTTCAAAGCCCCACCTCTAACCCTAGATGGATTAAACTAGAATGTCTAATTTCAAGTGTTTACTAATTCTAATAATGTTTTTTTAAAGTAAACCATAATCATTTTGATCGATGACTAGTCAATGAAAAGCATTAAAACATATAATACTTAAATAACATAACAATAATATTTTAAAAGGAAAATGTCAATTAAGAGTACAATTTGTTTTTCTCAAAATTAGTTATTCATCCCAAGAATTTGGAGTTTATTTACTCGTGTCTAAAATAAGAAATACAAACAAAGTAGTAAAGATATTACACATAAAAGGTTGTAGAGACAAACCCCACACTCCTGCTACATTTGACTTGGTTTAAGGATAAATTTTTCCCACTTGAGCCGAGGAGGTATTTATTGGCCCAATAAAGTGATTATCCCATAAAAAACATATAAGGACCATTAATCTCCACGAAGGCGAAAGGACCCTCTGATCATAAGCGAGATCAACATTATGACGTCAAGATAATGAGATCAAGTAAAGATGGCATTCCACCCACTATTGACCCAAATAAGGTTCCATGACCTTAGGAACAAGTGTGAACCTTCCATAGAAGAGAACCTTATATAGAAAAATGATTGAAAGAGAGTGGCCAGATGACAAAACGAGCAATACCCTCACATTTGTCCCTTTGAAAACTATATTGTATAAGAAGGTTCTAGGCTTTTGAAACCATAAAACCCACCTAAAAAAGGGGAAACAACGGTCACATCTTGGTACACATTCTTTTCAACCAAAAATACTCCTTGCTTCTAATAGATACTTATTTAAGTATCAAAGTACTAGTAGGTAGCACCATTCCTCAAGACGTCAGACCATATTTGGAGCTTACCATTTTTTCCTAAAAACCACCTCAACCTAGTCAACTTCACATCCCCGTGAATGATTCCTTTCGAAAATATCAAATACTTTTGGGAAAATAAGGTATGTACGTAGGTTCACCAAAGCTTTTATCTTACAGGTGGAGCCAACAAAATTTGTCGATTAAATAAGGCCTTACATGGATTAAGTTATTTCCTTCAAGTTTAGTTTGAAAGGTTCATAAAGGTCATAGTGTTCTTGGGTTAAAAGCATATCCAATGGGATCATAATTTGTTCTTTAACATTCATGAGGAGGAAAACTTATTGTACTTAATAGTTATGTTGATTATATTATTGTTATAAGATATGATTTAACGCATATGCAGTTTTTCCAAGAGAAACTATCATCAGAGATTGAGATGAAAGACCTTGGAAAACTCATGTTTTTTTATAGTGTTAATCAAGCTCACTCAAAACAACAATTTTTTCTTTTTAAAAGAAGTATGTTTTTAATTTTTTTTGTACAAAACAATCAAGATTGGATGCAAACTTGTACACTTTTATGTTAAACAAAATCACAAGATAAGCCTTAAAGAGGAAAGTGTTAAATTTACCAGGTTTAGTGTCATATATTAGTAAGGAAGTTAGTTTGCTTGGCAAAACTATGTCATATTTGACATATAAAGCCAATATGGTGAGTCAATTCATGCATGGTTCAAGGGTGAGATACTCAGAAGTTGTAAATTTTATTCTACAATATCTCAAAGTCACTACAAGAAAACGAATCTTATTTAAAAGAGATGGAAGTATATCTTTTAACCCTTATAATGATGTTAATTATGAAGAATCAGTGATCGATAAAATATCATCTTCAAGCAATTATACTTTTCTATGTGAGGCCCACCTTGTTGCTAGGAGGAGTGAGAAGTAAATTTTAGTTGTCCAATTAAATGTTGTGGCATAATTTAGAGTTACAACACTATAATATGGTGAGCTATTACGGGTGAAAATTGTGTTAAAAGATTTAAATATAAGGTGTGAAGGGTCTATAAAGTTACTTTGTAACCAAAAATAAATCATTAATCAATATTGCTCATAGATGTGTTATCAAAGAGTATGGCTGCAAATAAATCGAACCAACTCAAAAATAGTTTGGAATTCGGTTCGACAATTAATTCGTTGAACTTGGTTCATGAACCTAATGAGCTTAATATGAGCAAAAACTGAGTTCGTTAACTAAATGAGTTGAACTTAAACTATACATAGTTTGACTCGTTAGATTCATGAGTCAACTCGATTATATATGACAAGGATTATATTGTCTTCAAGAGTAGGTTTAAATATTTAATATAAATTTTAAACTTATATTTATTTTAGTCTAATGGTATTATTTGATAATTTATATTCTTAAGTGAGCAAATATTTTTAAAAATAATTATATAAATAAAATTAGCATCATATAAATTAATTAATTTTTTAATTAGTATATTTATTAGACAAAGTTAAATTCCAATCTAATATATTTTATTTTATTTCAATACTTTCTTTTTAAAATAATATTAATTTGAAATGTCAAATATATAAAATAAAATAAAAATAGACTTTAAAAAATAGTTTTTAAATCCGTGAACCAAACGAGTTGAACTTGATGAAATGAACTTAACGAGACAAACCGAGTTTTTCTTAAATTTATAATGAGTCGAGTTTAAGCTTAAAAAAAGTTCGTATCAAACTCGAATTGAGATTTAAGCTGAACCAATTTTTAATAAATTAAGCTGAACTGAGACGAGTTCGACTCGACTCACCTAATTTCCAACCCTATCAAAGAGTCCACCAACCAACAAATTTAAGCATCTTATTTACAAGCTGAGAATGATAAATAGTCATTCACCAACTTGAGGGAGGATGGATTGTTAATATAAGTTGTAAACATGATTTATAGTCCAATTATGTATTATCCTGCTAATTAGGCTCATTATATATATATATATATATATATATATATATATATATATATATATATATATATATATATATATATATATATATATATATATATATATATATATATATATATATATATATATATATATATATATATATATATATATATATATATATATATATATATATATATATATATATATATATATATATATATATATATATATATATATATATATTAGAGAATGTATTCAAATGAAGTTTGATATAATATTTTGGAATTATATATCAATTCTACAAGTACCATTATAAGTAACTCATAGAATACATTATAAGTATATCCACTATTTAAATCTGAATGAAAAACAAAGTCACCAACCAGAGCTATCAACCTTACATAGCAGGATAATTACTACTGGACTATTTTTTAGATTAATTATATGAATAGTAAATATAAAACTTATATTTATGTTGTGAATCGGATGTCTTTAAACAAAATATAAACAATTTCTTAATGATCAAGAAACACACAAGGGTTAGAGTTAACAAAGAAGACAAAATAAAACAACAAGGATTGGTTATAAATAGTTATTCTTCCTTTCTCTTAGAACAAGAATACAAGTATACAAGAATAACAAAATAATCTCTCTCTCTTGAAATTATGATTTTATCTTCCTATTTTCCTTCTACCAAGATTGAGAAATTAGCATCCTATTTATTAGGAAAATAACACATTAATCTAATGAGCTTTTTAACAATTACTCATTACAAGCTAACTTAGGGTACCAGCTAACTTAAACACTTGAGATTACAATCAAGGCCTAATCCAATATGCTAACAACCTAGCAATGTTGACTAATGCATGTTAGAACAAACTTCGACTACAACACGCATTATCTTCGACAGTTGCATGCGAACAGACTTCGACCTCATGCTTAATTCCTGTCGAACCAGAAGCTAGCCTTTGACCATACTAGAATTCGATCCAATAACTGACAAATCTCCATCTTGGATCTAACTTTATAACATCAAGAAACTAGCTTTCTTCATGCAACTTTATCAACTGCATACAGTGGAAAAACTTGCAACTGGGCAACGTCTTGGTGATCATATCAGCAGCATGTGAACAGACTTCGATTGCTGATTTACTATCTTCACCCAAGGCTCCACCATAAATTAGGACTCTATTCAGAGACCCATTTATGTATCTTAGAATCCACTTCAATGCTTTCCAGTGAGCGTTTCCAGGATTCGCCATGTACCTGCTTACAAGACTTACTGCATATACTATGTCGGGTCTAGTACAGATCATAGCATACATCAAAGAACCTACTATGTTAGCATATGGAATGTTATTCATATATGTTCTTTCAACATCAGTATTGGGATACTTATCTATACTCAGCTTGAATTGAGGGTTTGTCGGAGTCACAACAGGCTTTGAATTCGACATACCATACTTTTTGAGAATCTTCCGTAGGTATGCCTCTTGAGATAAGCATAATCTCGACTGCTTTCTATCTTTTCAGATGTCAATCCCAAGAACCCTGGACGCAGCTCCCAGATCCTTCATGTCAAATTCCTTATTGAGTTCATCCTTCATCCTCATCTCCTCTTCAACATTGTTGCTTGCTATTAGAATATCATCCACATAGAGCAACAAAATAACAAATGAATTACCCGGTCGAAATCTGAAGTAAACATGGTGGTCAAACTGACTTCTGATGAAACTTATGCATGCCATGAACTTGTCGAATCTCTTATTCCACTGTCGAGGATATTTTTTCAGTCTATCTAAGGATCTATTCAGCTTTCACACATAATCTTTCTTCCGTTTTCAACATACCCTTCAGGTTGCCTCATCAGGGTTGTTTCATCTAAATCACCATACAAGAACGCAGTCTTCACATCCATCTGTTCCAGTTCAAGGTCGAATTGTGTCAGTGTGGCAAGCAACATTCGAATGGTTTGTGCTTCACAACAAGAGAGAACACATCATTGAAGTTGATACCTTCTTTCTGAGTGAACCCCCTAGCAACCAATCTTGCCTTATATCTCTTCGATGCCACTCCTTTGATTCCTTCCTTAACTTTGAAAATCCATTTACAGCTAACTAACCTAGCTCCAGCAAGTTTCTTGATCAGTTCCCAAGTGTTGTTATCATGAAGAGATATACGTCTCATATTAATATGGCCCAATCTTCTGTGCCAGACCCATTGCTCTTCATTAACAGACAAGAGGCATTTAACATTTTAAACTTTAAGTTCTGAAAGATTTATTTTATAAATGTTGTTTTTCCTCTTACCACTAAATAGAATAGAGCCATCCTTTTGACTAATAGCTTTACAACATTTTTGATTAAAGGTAATATCATAACCATTGTCACTTAATTGACTTATGGACAATAAGTTATGCTTTAACCCTTCAACAAGTAAAACATTTCCAATAGTGCCAGATCGAATGATCTTGCCCTTCTGGTTCCCTCCAAACTTCACATTACCTCCAGATCTAAGTTCCAGGCTTTGGAACATAGACATTTCTCCTGTCATGTGTCGTGAGCATCCAGAGTCTAGGTACCATGATTGGCATCCTGACCTTGCTGCTAAGAACATCTGCAACAGGAATTATTTTGTTTTTAGGTACCTAGATCTTCTTGGGTCCTTTGGGGTTAGTTGGTTTGTAGGTTTGTCTAAACTTCTGTTTTTCAACATAATGTTTATTCTGACTTGCCTTGGGTTTAAACACATAAGTATTCTTCTCAGAGCTTGTGTGTTTAATGTCATTTAAGTGACCAAATTTAAATTAAGAATACAGAGGTGTCTTCTTGATGAAAAGTTTGTCAACAGATTTTGGATTACTTCCAGATGAAGATTCATATCCAATACCTCCTCTGTTGTTCCCACTAACACCATAGATCATAGAAGTCATCTTGCTTCTGTCTATGCTCTTAGTAAGAAATCTCTGAAAGCTAGAGTCATATTTTTCTAAAATGTTTTCACATGACTTAGTCTCAGATTCAGATTCTTGTTGAGTTATTTCAAAGTCATTTTTGATTTTCAGATTAATTTCTTTTTGCTCAACAAGTTCTGTCTTCAGAAGATCAATCTCAGATTCAAGATTGCTTTTCAGCTTCTTGTATTTGAGTTTGATATTGTTATAACTTTTAAGAACTTCTATTAAAACTTTTATAAGTTCTTCTTTGATAAGTTTAGCCATTACCTCTTCAGCGTCATCATCAGATTCAGAATCTGATTCATATCCTGAGGTTCCTTCCTCTTGATCCTCTGTGCTGGCCATCAATGCAACATTAGCACATTCTTCTTCTGATTCAGAAGATGATTCAGATTCATCTGAGTCATCCCATGTTGCCATCAGAATTCTTTCTTGCCAGATCTTCTGTACCCAGAAGATTCCTTTCTATTATCAGATCTTCTGAAGTTGTTGAACTTCTTTCCCTTGTGCTTCCAGAGTCTGGACAGCATGGATAATTCATCTTCTTCTTCAGAAGAAGATTCTTCAGAGCTTTCTTCAATAACCTGCAATGCTTTAGCAGATTTCTTAGATTAAGGCAACAGATTTACCTTTTTCTTTCTTCTGAGGTTCATCTTCCTCAAGCTCAATTTCATGGCTCCTCAGTGAGCTGATGAGTTCTTCTAAGGAGATCTTGTTCAGATCTTTAGCCATCTTCAAGGCAGTCACCATTGGTCTCCATCTGGTAGGTAGACTTCTGATGATTTTCTTTACATGATCTGATGTAGAGTATCCCTTGTCCAGAACTTTTAGCCCAGCTGTGAGGATCTGAAATCTAGAGAACATGGCTTCAACAGATTCAGAGTCTTCCATCTTGAAGGCCTCATACTTCTGGATCAGAGCCAGAGCTTTTGTCTCCTTGACTTGAGAGTTTCCCTCATGAGTCATTTTTAAAGATTCAAACATATCAAAATCAGTTTCCCTGTTTGTAATCTTTTCATACTCAGTATGGGAAATTGCATTCAATAATATAGTTTTGGCTTTGTGATGATTTCTAAAATCTTTCTTTTGAGCATCTGTCATAGATTTTCTGTCTATCTTCTTGCCATTCCCATCTGTGGGATGAACATATCCATCTATGACTAGATCCCATAGATCAGCATCATATCCTAGGAAAAATCTCTCAATTCTGTCTTTCCAGTAATCAAATTTCTCCCCATCAAACATAGGGGGTTTGGTGCTGATCCTGTCCCTTTCTTCATATTTATTGTTAATGTTGGATATTGTATTATCAGCCATTGTAACAAATAAATATATATATCAAAGTATTTCTCTCTGGATCTTTACTGTCACTGTTAAGTGGTAGCACACACAGAACCGGAGCTCTGATGCCAACTGAAGGTGAGATAATACTTAGAAGGGGGGTTGAATAAGTATGAAAGATTAAACTTTAGAAATAAAAACACAATTATTTGTATCCTGGTTCGTTGAACTCAACTACTCCAGTCCACCCTTCCTAGAGTGATTTGCCTTTCTCAACAAGGACTTAATCCACTATTTAATCAAACAGATTACAATAGTAACACCTAAGAACAACTGTTCTTAGTCTTCTCAAGAGCTACTGATTCCAACTGAATCCTCTTAAGGAAAACCTTTACAATCAATGTAAATCTAATACAAGAGTATGAATGCTTCTAAAAAGCTTTTATTACAACAGTGATATTTCTCTTAAGTTTAAGTGCAAAGAATTCTAAGAATGAATATGAAAGAATGAGAGCTTTGAATGTTTTGATTTCTTTTCAGCAAAATGTCTAACTGAAGAATTTGGTGGAGTCTTCCTTTTATAAGCAGCTGATCCAAGGAAGCTGAACGTTGAGAAGAGTGTCCCAAAAAGGTCTGAGCCTTTTTGTCTTCACATCAAGTGACCTTTCCAAGAAGTAGAAAGCACAGAAAAATCATTTTTGTCTGTGTTCTTGTGTCTAGCACAAATGAGGAAAGAGACGTTGATTTACTCCAACGGATATAATCTTTGAATTTTTCTTCTCCAGTTTTCAGCAAGTTCATCAGAATTTGATTGAGTCAGAGTCTTCTAATGATGTTCAGAACTTTGTTGTATCAGAGTCTTCTGCAGCATGTGTGCTTTTAGCGTGTTGATCATCAGAGCATATTTAACACAGAACTTTAGTACTTGGCAGCTATAGTACTTTCAGAAACTTCTGTAGAAACTATGCTTTGAGAAACTCTTCATACAATATTCTTCTTAGCTTCAGATGCTTCTGCTTTGCTTCAGATGCTTCTTCTTGCTTCAGATTCTTCTGGAGCTTCTTGCTTCAGATCCTTCTGGAGACTACGCTCAGGATCTTCTGTAATCAGCAATCAGAATCTTCTAATGAGTGCATCTGGCGCTTCAGAGTCTAGATAACTTCTTGTATACAACTCAGATTTGCTTCTGGAGTGTTAATATCATTTCAATCTGCAGTAAAACTCTCAAGCAAATTTTAGAGTATATAATTCTTAAATACAAAATTTCCTAACAGTTATCATCAAAACAAAGAGATATTATTAAGAACCAATATGTTTTCTAACAGAGAACCTTATATAGAAAAATGATTGAAAGAGAGTGGTCAGATGACAAAACGAGCAATACCCTCACATCTGTCCCTTTGAAAACTATATTGTATAAGAAGGTTCTAGGCTTTTGAAACCATAGAACCCACCTAAAAAAGGGGAAACAACGGTCACATCTTGCTACACATTCTTTTCAACCAAAAATACCCCTTGCTTCTAATAGATACTTATTTAAGCATCAGAGTACTAGTAGGTACCACCATTCCTCAAGACGTCAGACCATATTTCGAGCTTACCATTTTTTCCTAAAAATCACCTCAACCTGGTCAACTTCACATCCCCGTGAATGATTCCTTTCGAAAATATCAAATACTTTTGGGAAAATAAGGTATGTATGTAGATTCACCAAAGCTTTTATCTCACAGATGGAGCCAACAAAATTTGTCGATTAAATAAGGCCTTACATGGATTAAGTTATTTCCTTCAAGTTTAGTTTGAAAGGTTCATAAAGGTCATAGTGTTCTTGGGTTAAAAGCATAACCAATGGGATCATAATTTGTTCTTTAACATTCATGACGAGGAAAACTTATTGTACTTAATAGTTATGTTGATTATATTATTGTTATAAGACATGATTTAACGCATATGCAGTTTTTCCAAGAGAAACTATCATCAGAGATTGAGATGAAAGACCTTGGAAAACTCATGTTTTTTTATAGTGTTAATCAAGCTCACTCAAAACAACAATTTTTTCTTTTTAAAAGAAGTATGTTTTTAATTTTTTTTGTACAAAACAATCAAGATTGGATGCAAACTTGTACACTTTTATGTTAAACAAAATCACAAGATAAGCCTTAAAGAGGAAAGTGTTAAATTTACCAGGTTTAGTGTCATATATTAGTAAGGAAGTTAGTTTGCTTGGCAAAACTATGTCATATTTGACATATAAAGCCAATATGGTGAGTCAATTCATGCATGGTTCAAGGGTGAGATACTCAGAAGTTGTAAATTTTATTCTACAATATCTCAAAGTCACTACAAGAAAACGAATCTTATTTAAAAGAGATGGAAGTATATCTTTTATCCCTTATAATGATGTTAATTATGAAGAATCAGTGATCGATAAAATATCATCTTCAAGCAATTATACTTTTCTATGTGAGGCCCACCTTGTTGCTAGGAGGAGTGAGAAGTAAATTTTAGTTGTCCAATTAAATGTTGCGGCATAATTTAGAGTTACAACACTATAATATGGTGAGCTATTACGGGTGAAAATTGTGTTAAAAGATTTAAATATAAGGTGTGAAGGGTCTATAAAGTTACTTTGTAACCAAAAATAAATCATTAATCAATATTGCTCATAGATGTGTTATCAAAGAGTATGGCTGCAAATAAATCGAACCAACTCAAAAATAGTTTGGAATTCGGTTCGACAATTAATTCGTTGAACTTGGTTCATGAACCTAATGAGCTTAATATGAGCAAAAACTGAGTTCGTTAACTAAATGAGTTGAACTTAAACTATACATAGTTTGACTCGTTAGATTCATGAGTCAACTCGATTATATATGAGAAGGATTATATTGTCTTCAAGAGTAGGTTTAAATATTTAATATAAATTTTAAACTTATATTTATTTTAGTCTAATGGTATTAATTGATAATTTATATTCTCAAGTGAGCAAATATTTTTAAAAATAATTATATAAATAAAATTAGCATCATATAAATTAATTAATTTTTTAATTAGTATATTTATTAGACAAAGTTAAATTCTAATCTAATATATTTTATTTTATTTCAATACTTTCTTTTTAAAATAATATTAATTTGAAATGTCAAATATATAAAATAAAATAAAAATAGACTTTAAAAAATAGTTTTTAAATCCGTGAACCAAACGAGCTGAACTTGATGAAATGAACTTAACGAGACAAACCGAGTTTTTCTTAAATTTATAATGAGTCGAGTTTAAGCTTAAAAAAAGTTCGTATCAAACTCGAATTGAGATTTAAGCTGAACCAATTTTTAATAAATTAAGCTGAACTGAGACGAGTTCGACTCGACTCACCTAATTTCCAACCCTATCAAAGAGTCCACCAACCAACAAATTTAAGCATCTTATTTACAAGCTGAGAATGATAAATAGTCATTCACCAACTTGAGGGAGGATGGATTGTTAATATAAGTCGTAAACATAATTTATAGTCTAATTATGTATTATCCTGCTAATTAGGCTCATTATATATATCATAGTTTATTTAAATTGTTTAGAGAATGTATTCAAATGAAGTTTGATATAATATTTTGGAATTATATATCAATTCTACAAATACCATTATAAGTAACTTATAGAATACATTATAAGTATATCCACTATAAATCATAACGAAAAACAAAGTCACCAACCAAAGCTATCAACCTTATATAGCAGGATAACTACTACTGGACTATTTTTTAGATTGATTATATGAATAGTAAATATAAAAATTATATTTATGTTGTAAATCGGATGTTTTTAAACAAAATATAAACGATTTCTTAATGATCAAGAAACACACAAGGGTTAGGATTAAAAAAGAAGACAAAATAAAACAACAAGGATTGGTTATAAACAGTTATTCTTCCTTTCTCTTAAAACAAGAATACAAGTATACAAGAATAACAAAATAACATCTCTCTCTTGAAATTAGGATTTTATCTTCCTATTTTCCTTCTACCAAGATTGAGAAATTAACATCCTATTTATAAGAAAAATAACACACTAACCTAATAGGCTTTTTAACAATTACTCATTACAAGCTAACTTAGGGTACCAGCTAACTTAAACACTTGGGATTACAAGCAAGGCCTAATCTAATATGCTAACAACCTAGCAATGTTGACTAATGCATGTTAAAACAAACTTCGACTACAACACGCATTATCTTCGACAGTTGCATGCGAACAGACTTCGACCTCATACTTAATTCCTGTCGAACCAGAAGCTAGTCTTTGACCATACTATAATTCGATCCAATATATGACAAATCTCCACCTTGGATCTAACTCTATAACATCAAGAAACTAGCTTTCTTCATGCAACTTTATCAACTGCATACAGTGGAAAAACTTGCAACTGGGCAACGTCTTGGTGATCATATCAGCAGCATGTGAACAGACTTCGATTGCTGCTTTACTATCTTCACCCAAGGCTCCACCATAAATTAAGACTCTATTCAGAGACCCATTTATGTACCTTAGAATCCACTTCAATGCTTTCCAGTGAGCGTTTCCAGGATTCTCCATGTACCTGCTTACAAGACTTACTGCATATACTATGTCGGGTCTAGTACATACCATAGCATACATCAAAGAACCTACTGTGTTAGCATATGGAATTCTATTCATATATGTTCTTTCAACATCAGTATTAGGATACTTATCTATACTCAGCTTGAATTGAGGGTTTGTCGGAGTCACAACAGGCTTTGAATTCGACATACCATACTTTTTGAGAATCTTCCGTAGGTATGCCTCTTTAGATAAGCATAATCTCGACTGCTTTCTATCTCTTCAGATGTCAATCCCAAGAATCCTGGACGCAGCTCTCAGATCCTTCATGTAGAACTCCTTATTGAGTTCAGCCTTCACCCTCATTACCTCTTCGACATTGTTGCTTGCTATTAGAATATCATCCACATAGAGCAACAAAATAACAAATGAATTACCCGGTCGAAATCTGAAGTAAACACATTGGTCGAACTGACTTCTGATGAAACTTATGCATGCCATGAACTTGTCGAATCTCTTATTCCACTGTCAAGGATATTTTTTCAATCTATCTAAGGATCTATTCAGCTTGCACACATAATCTTTCTTTCCTTTTCAACATACCCTTCAGGTTGCCTCATCAGGGTTGTTTCATCTAAATCACCATACAATAACACAGTCTTCACATCCATCTGTTCCAGTTCAAGGTCGAATTATGTCAGTGTGGCAAGCAACATTCGAATGGTCTGTGCTTCACAACAAGAGAGAACACATAATTGAAGTTGATACCTTCTTTCTGAGTGAACCCCCTAGCAACCAATCTTGCCTTATATCTCTTTGACGCCACTCCTTTGATTCCTTCCTTAACTTTGAAAATCCATTTACAACTAACTAACCTAGCTCCAACAAGTTTCTTGATCAGTTCCCAAGTGTTGTTATCATGAAGAGATTTCATCTCATCATCCATGGTCTTCAGTCATTCAGTCTTCTTTCGACTCTTCATAACTTCTTTATTGTCTCTAGGTTCTTCGTCTAGAACCTCACTTACAAAGATTAAAGCATAAGCTATAAGATTTGCATACCAAAGTCTCTGAAGTGGCTTGATGACTCTCCTCGACCTGTCTCTTGCTAGCATGTAGTCATTATCAGTTTCCTCATCTTCAGCAACATCTTCTGCGTCTTCTTTGACTTCATCTGGGGTACGCAATTCAGCATCAACATGCTCCACCTCAACAGGAATCTCTGCCTATTCTAGCTCTTCGTCAGCATTATCAGTTTTCTTGAAAGCTATCTTTGCTTCATTGAAAACTACATCTCGACTGGTGACACACTTCATGTGACCTGGCTCTATGCATCATAGCCTATAAGCTTTGACTCCTTCAGGGTATCCCATGAACATGCATTTCAGAGCTTTAGGTTCGACCTTGTCTTGCCTAATATAAGCATAGGCCACGTAGCCAAATACTCTCAGTTTGTCGAGACTAGGTGGATGTCCCGACCAAACTTCTTCAGGTCTCTTCATTTCCAAGGCAGTCGAGGGACATCTATTTATCAGGTAAGCTCCTGTCGAAACAGCTTCCGCCCAAAACACCTTCTTCAATCCAGCACTAACCAACATGCATCTAACCCTTTCAAGGATTGTTCGATTGAATCTCTCAGCTAAGCCATTTTATTGAGGAGTACCTGCTACAGTCTTATGCCTTGCAATCCCAGACTCAACACAGTAACTATTGAACGCTTCGTTGCAGAATTCAAGGTCATTGTCAGTTCTCAACTTCTTAACCTTTCTGCCAGTTTGAGTTTTGACCATAATCTTTCAACTTTTGAAATCCTCAAAAGTTTCATCCTTCGTCTTCTGAATGAATATCCATAGCTTTTTGGAGTAGCCATCAACTATGGATAGAAAATAATTTGCACCTTAGTGTGAAGGATTCCTTGCAGGCCCCCAAAGATCAGCATTAATGTAATCCAGGGATCCATGTGTTCTTTGCTTGCCTTTGTTAAACTTCTCCCTACAGGATTTACCAAATACACAAGATTCACAAAACTCCAAATTTTCGACTTTGTCACCTCCTAACAGGTTCTGCTTCCCCAATTCGACCAGACCTCTTTCGCTGACATGGCCCAATCTCATGTGTCATAATTCTGTCTTCAACACAGGTTTCATGGATGCAACATTTGTCGAACCACTTACAACCTCAGCCTCAAGGGTATACAAACTTTATTTCTTCATGCCTTTCAAGACTTCCTTTGACCCCTTCATGACTCTTAGGATACTTTTCTCTCCTTGAAAAACGTATCCCTTTTTGTCGAATTCATCAAGAGAAATTAAATTTATCTTCAAGTCAGGTACATACCTGACTTCAGTCAATAACCTTATTGGCTCATCATGGAACTTGAATCTCACAGATCTAATACCTGCAATTTTGCAAGATTTGTTGTTTCCCAGTAGCACAGATTCACCATCTTGATCACATAGCTCCTCGAACAATTCTCTGTTTGGAGTCATGTGCCAAGTGCAACCTGAATCTATAATCCACTCTTTTCTCGAGTCGCCACTTGAAACCACAAGAGCATCATATGATTCGAAGTCATCTTGAGCAATGGTTGCGTTGCCATTACCTCCATGATCTTTCAGGCGTTCAGGGCACACCTTTCTTGTGTGACCCTTCTTCTTACAGTGATAACATCGAATACCAGACGTTTCACCACTATAAGACTTATGTTGACTTTTACCTTTCTTCTTGTCGAACTTACCATCCTTTCGCAAGAATATTTCCTTAACGACCAAACCTTTGCCCACCGTCGAAGGTTTATGCTCTTTTCGTTCGTTCAATTCCTTAGAATACAAGGTTGATTGAACTTCTTCAAAGGTCGGGGACTCCCTTCCATACAAGAGAGTTTCTTTGAAGTGAGCATGTGTTCTGGGTAAGCACACAGCAGAAACAGTGCTTGATCTTCATCATTGATCTTTACATCAATATTTCAAGATCAAGAATCAGCTTGTTGAACATATCTAACTGCTCAGCCAACACTTTATCTTCACTCATCTTGAATGAATACAAAGCTTGCTTCAGGTAGAGTCAATTCACCAAAGATTTGGTCATGTACAAACTTTCAAGTTTCACCCATAATCTTGATGTTGTAGTCTCCTTTGATACCTGTCAAAGAACCTCATCACCAAGGCTCAACAATATTGTGATGTGGGTTTTCTCAATTATGCGCGTCTTTTCTTTTGCCGTTAATGCAGCGTTCATGGCTGTTTCTCCCTTCAACGCTTCCAAACAAGCTTGTTGAACCAGTAAGGCTTTCATCTTCAAGCGCCACAGACCGAAGTCGTTCACTCCGGTGAAATTTCCGATCTCATACTTTGTTGAAGGCATCTTCTCCATGCTCACCGCACCAATTTGTTGTGAATCGGATGCCTTTAAACAAAATATAAACGGTTTCTTAATGATCAAGAAACACACAAGGGTTAGGGTTAACAAAGAAGACAACGTAAAACAATAAGGAACAACAAGGATTGGTTATAAATAATTATTCTCTCCTTTCTCTTAGAATAAGTATACAAGAAAAAACAAAATAACTTATCTCTCTTGAAATTAGGATTTTATCTTCCTATTTTCCTTCTACCAAAATTGAGAAACTAGCATCCTATTTATAATAAAAATAGCACACTAACCTAATGGGCTTTTTAACAATTACCCATTACAAGCTAACTTAAACACTTGCGCTTACAAGCAAGGCCCAATCCAATATGCTAACAACCTAGCAATATTGACTAATGCATGTTAGAACAAACTTCGACTACAACACGCATTATCTTCGACAGCAGCATGCGAACAGACTTCAATCTCATGTTTAATTCATGTCGAACCATAAGCTAGCCTTTGACTATACTAGAGTTCGATCCAATATCTCACAATTTAATTAAACAATTAAACTAATAGCACAATACGATAAAATATTCAAAAAAATCAAATATCAAAAGCACAAGGCTTAATTAAAAAGTCTTAATCATATTCAAAACATTCCATCTTATATTAATTTCAAACATTATAATAAACATCACAGCTTATAACAAAATTCAAATAATTATATAAGAAGATGTTCTCATTTTCTGCAAATAATACAAGAAAATATAAAAAATAAAGTTATTAAATCATTATTATTTTAGTATGAAGAGTAGGAAAAAAAAGAAGAGAATAATCAAAGGACGATTAGAAGAGTAAAGAAAAAAGAAAAAAAGAAAGAAGCAAGAAGAAAAAGAAAAAGAAGAAGAGAAAAGAAAGAAGAATATCAGCCGAGAAGACGAAATAGGATTTTTTGAGTTAAGGGTGGAAGTGGTGAGAACTAAAGTAAAACATGTGAAGCCGAGTGAGAAGATGAAATAGAGTTTTTTGAGTTACGAGTGAAAGTGGTGAGAACTGAAGTAAAACATGTGATGAAGTGAAGAGACAAACGGATTCTATGTTTTTAGAGTTAGGGTAAACCGGGACAAAGTTTTAGAAAAACTACTCCAATGTTTGTTTTTTAAGAATAAATATAATTTTTTACATCCAAAACAGATAGCGGGTTGAAACCCTCTGAATTGGGAAGTGCTTTGCTCCTACCACCCACTTCAAGCCAAAAAAAGACCACTATCTTAAATTGAGACGTGAATTGCTACGTTGTAGCAGCATGTCACTGCTTGATTTTTTGGGATAGCGTCATTATTTCTCGAAATTGACAACTCTAACCAAACTTGTAACACCCCACTCCCCAAATTTAAATAAAATGCGAACAATTCAATTAAAATATCAGAGTCTCTCTTCCAAAAGTGGGATATTACTTTTCACAAAAATTCGACAAAAATATTTTATCAAAAGATTTTCAAAATAAACAGCGGAAAGAAAATTATTTAGTCATACATCTATATATATACATCATCTCATACATCAAGTTCGGTCATCAGCCCAAAATATACAAAACATCATCAATAAAATCCATCATCGAAACATGATACGACACGGAGTATAAACAAAATCATCAGATAGGCAATAAACTCCCCAAAGCCCCGTGTTATGTATCAGAGCATCCTAGACTCGATTAGCACACCGCTATCCAACTAGCTAAACACCTGGATTATTTGTACTTCCAAAGAAGCACAGACCACAACAACAGCAAAGGGGTGAGAAAACATGATCGAAATATAACGGCAAATATTTACATGAAATAAAGGCAGTAAATAAATACATCATCACCCCACAAATCATCATACACGACCTATTGTCTAATCATCAATCACAGCATACAATAATGTACAAATGCATGAATATATATATATATATATATATATATATATATATATATATATATATATATATATATATATATATATATATATATATATATATATATATATATATATATATATATATATATATATATATATATATATATTAAACGGAAAAAAAAAATCATAATATTTTCCCATAAGATAAATCCTATATTAATGAGCATAATCGTGAATCAAAGAGATATAATATTTAGATCAAATTTTGATTGAAAAAGTGATTGGGACCTCACACAAAAACACTTTTCTTAAAATGCAAAGCAAAAAAGTTAACAAGTTTAATTTGTAACTACAATAATAAAAAAAGTATCACTAATTTGCAGTTTTTTAAATCTCTGTAAGAGGCTAAGCATTTTTATTTTAAAATAACCAAAAGCACACAGTTTACTAACCCAAAAAATAGACTCAACATGCAATTAAAAATATATAAACATCACAAATAGATAAATTAAACTCTATCATATTAGAAAAACCTATCATATTATCTAACATCACCCATACTATTTAATTTAATAAAAAAAACTATCAATAATTGAATTTCACCAATTTCATAAGCTAAAAGATCAAACTAGAGTATTTTGCAAAGAAAAATGATATAATTTAAAACCAAAGTTGAAATTAAAAAGTATATATATCAGTATATTAAATTATTATATTCAATTATTTAAATAAAACTACTATTTTATTCTTTAGCTAAAACTTGTCTCTAAGACACTTATCAAAGTAGGACCCTCTCTACATATAAAATGACTGAATACCATGCATGATATATATATATATATATATATATATATATATATATATATATATATATATATATATATATATATATATATATATATATATATATATATATATATATATATATATATATATATATATATATATATATATATATATCATGCATGGTATATATATATATATATATATATATATATATATATATATATATATATATATATATATATATATATATATATATATATATATATATATATATATATATATATATATATATATATATATATATATATATATATATATATATATATATATATATATATATATATATATATATATATATATATATATATATATATATATATATATATATATATATATATATATATATATATATATATATATATATATATATATATATATATATATATATAAACAAAAAAGTAAAGTGATATGATATTAAAATAAATGAACATAACCTTATGGTTGTTGGTCCATAAAGTATTTAAAAACGACACACAAAAAATGGGCACTATAATCTGTTGTAACCACCTACCTCTATGCAGTCCATATAAATGAGGACAAAGTCTAGGGCAAGGAATCTCAACTGTTTTCTTCACACACCCAACATGAAATCTGATGTATTATCTTATAAGCATTTAATTTATTGTAGGGTATGGTCCTAAATATGGAATGCTATGGCTTAAAGGTTGAGAGTTTGAGTTGATATAAATAATGTGATTTTACCAGACAGTAAGAAAGATACAACACAAGAGAATAGTTATGAATAATGGCCACTAACTCAATGGACCAGAATCTACAAGAGGAACAGAAACTATAGTAACTATTTAGAGTAGTAGTTGAAATTGAAATAATTTAGATCCACTGAAAACTGTTATCACAGACACTTTAAAAAGCTACCAAATTTTGTATCTAAAATATTAATGGTTTTCTGTCACTTTTTTTTTGTGAAAAATATCTTCTAGGAAAAAATTATAATTAAAATTTTTTTCAAATATTTTGAATAGTTTCTTTCAAAAATATTTCTATGATTGTATTTTTAAAATAAACTTTTTTTATTATGATAAACAAATTCAAACTAGTTTCTTTTTAATTTTAAGAAAAAGCACTAAAACTTAATCTCTGTATTATTAAATACATAAAAAATAATTATAAGTAAAAATGGGTTCTAATTTTAGTAAAGTATCAATAAAATTTCTGTAAAAAATACCTTTTAAGAAAAACATAATAAACACTTTTATATATTTTAATCCATTTGTTATAAATTTTATATAATAAACTGAATAAAAATAATTAAAAATTTCTTCAAATAGAAAAATTATTTTTTATTTTTTATAATTAATTTTTAAAAAAAATATATTTTCATTATGATAAACAAATTGAAACTAATTTTTTTATTTAAAAAAACACCAAAAATTAATCTCTCTATTATTAAATATATAAAAACAAAAATAAGTAACAAATGGGGCCTAATTTTAGGTAAAGTATCCATATAGTCCTACTATTTTCTACATAATTTCTTTTTGGGTTGTCACTTTATAACATTCAAATTTTTAGGATAAAGAGTAATGGAAGGCTAACAATAAGAATTAGAATTAGATTAGCATTATCACTAGCCACCACCTATGATAGTGATATTTAACCACTGGTTAGAGAGAAACCTTTCAATGTGACATGAAATATGAGTTGAGAATTTGTGAGAGGTTTGTCCTTAATCAATCTATGAGCAATGTGGTCAAGCCGACCAATGTTTTGCTTTTAGTAATAGAATTGCCAAAACCATACTAAATAGTTCATTTTTAAGGTCATAATGCTAATCCTATGGTTAAAGAATATAATTCCATCCTCAAGTGGATCATGACAAGAAAGCATGCATCATAATTCTCAATAAGGAAAAAATTTGCAATATATACTTTCTGCCTTAAATTATTATTATATATAAAAAAATAAAGTATAATTATTGTTGACATTTTTAAAGATAAAAGAATAATATGATAACAAAAAAAGTTAGAAGAGTGACTAAAAATTTAATTAAAATTAAATTTTTTTAATCAGACTATATTATAAAAGAAAAAAAATTACAAAAGTGGGGATTAGACCCATGCAAGGAAAAGGAAAAAATTCAAAATAAAAAATTTAATCAAAAAAGAATAAAAAAGAAGTGACTTCCCTTGTCTCATCCAAAATGGGTTGAATGAATAATTTCTTGTTGAGTTATTCAATAAAATAAGCAACTCAAAAGTTATACTGTTATCTCATTCTCTCCCTAGCATAACTTGAGAGCTACTCGAAAGTTAAATAAACTCTAGTAGATTTTGTTAAAATATTAATAATTTATTATTTTGTTATAATTGTGTATGTATTTACAGTACAGTTTAAGTTATTGATTCATAAATACAATAAAAAAATTATTTATTTGATGAATGGATTTAACTTCTTATTTTAAGTTATTTTGTTTGCATTTTCCACATTATTTTTTAAGTTACATAATCCACTTTTAAAGCTCTATTTCAAATGTTTTTATTTACTATTAAAATATTCAAATTAAAATTTAATTTCAATTATGAGTTTATTTTTATTTTATTTTTAATATAAAACAGGGTCTAATGGTTGTGTATGTGAGAGAGAAAAAATTAATAAAAAAGTCTAACAAGTGTAGAGAATGCGATCTCAAATATATTATTATTAACTAAAATCATCTTCGATTTATTTGTCTAGATAGTTGAAAGCATGGTGAGTTCACTATTGTTTAAATTAAGACTATAATTGATTAGTCAAGCATATCAAATTCCTTCATGTCACATATGGTTGAATTTAATGAGTCAATTTTTTAATGAGTCAATTTTTTTTAGTTATTTTTATATTTCAACGAATTAAAGTTGGAAAATTATGGTTATTTAAAGTCTTTTGACTCGCCATATCCATCAAGATTTTAGAGTCACACTCGACCCCTAATTTTATATATCTCTCTTGTTAAGCTAGTTATAACTCATGTGACATTGTCCACATCTCAATAGTGAAAGCATCACATAAATCATTTTTTCTTGTATATCTCCTCACTCAATTCCCTAAAGAATCTTTGAATAAACATATTTGTCTAGAAATGACATTAGAACTTTTGTAAGTACTATCACAATTGAGGTTAATCCAAAGGCTACATGGACGATACAACAAACATGTCTAATCTCTAGCCTTAATATCATACCTTTTTTTTTTCATATGGTTCTCATTCTCGATCTCTCACACCAAAATGTATGATTGGTTCTCTTGGTTTATCAAAATGCTTAAATCTCTTGTCAAAGATTGCTTTGTTTCACCACTTCTACAAATATCAACAAGAGATCATAAAGATGAATCTTCATAGCACTTTATGGAAATATGCATATCTTCTATGAGATTGTAAGAGATCCAATCCCTTCAAGAAAAAAATAAAAATGAGTTATTTTGTTCAAAGGAACGAGTCAAATCTATACTTGTGTTGCATGGGGTCTTGTTGCACGTGAATCAAAGTTTCTTCAATGTTCATACAACAGTTTCACGCACATGAATCAAAGTTTCTTTAATGTTCATACAACAGTTTCACTTAGCAGTGATTGTTGGGTTCCACTTGTGACGTCCATAGTTTGTCAAAAGTCTTCTGTGTGACATAAATCAAGTGAATATTTGGATCCAACGAGGGTCTTTTCACTTCCAAATAAGATTCCAAACAATCCTAGTAAAGTATCAAGACAATCCTAATACAATATCAAGTATCAGTTTACCAAACCACCACCCCCACACTTGTCTACACCGTCATTGAGAAGAGAATGAGAAATAAGAAACTTTTGGTAGGGAAGTGAATCATTGTGTGTTGGTGCATATGGTGGGCGAAGAATCAAATTTTTTTCAACAATGTAATAGGTGTTGCGGTTAGAATCGTGATACCAAGCTATTGATTAACTTGAATCTTAATTCTTAAATTCACAACCAGACTTTAATTTATCCAAAAAGGAAAGGTTTAAAGAAAGAAAAACCTATTAAAAAAATGCAAAGCAAAAAGTAAGACTTAAAGCTAAGCAAAGAGAGATCTAAAGGTTCGGGGGTTGGTTATGCCTAGGGTAGGTATCTCACATCCTAAACATCTGTAGTACTCTACAGGAACCTCTTGTTAATATTTGTGTTTGCTAAAGTTTGCTTGCTAAAGAAAATGTGTTAAGGGTAAAGATATAAAGGTTGAAACAAAGGAAAAAAGAAAAGGTTGAAAAAAAAAAAGAAAAAGGTTGCTCGCCAAGGATCGGGGCCTTGTGCCTACGTATTCTCAAAAGGCACTTTGAGAAAGCAGAGCGTTCGTAGTTCCCCTAACTAAGGGGTGAAGAACTCTTATGTTAAATGGAAGGGAATGTCCACGGCGGGACGATTAAATAGAGCACAGCGACTCTAAGGCTAAAGTTATAAATGTAAACACGGGAAATGTCCACGGCAGGACGACTAAATAGAGCACGGCGACTCCAAGCCTAAGTTGAGATTATTATGATAGAGGATGTCCACGGCGGAACAACTACTTGGAGTACGGCGACTCTGATCCTAAGGCTAGGATAAAGGGATAAAAATATGAATCATATGTCATGTGAAAATACTCATTAACACAAGAATTTAGCAAAAAGAACCACTTAAAAATGATTTAAAATGAAGAAGTTATGTGGTTTTTAAGTTTGTAAACAAAACATGAAAATCTAAATGATAAAAGGAATAAAATGCACATGGTAAGACAATGAATCAAACAAATTTGATTATTTAAACATGTTAACAAAAATTTATGAATAATACAAGATCAATATCACAAGAAAAAAAATCAAGTTACAAGTTGAAAAAGTTCAAGAACATCATGGTAGAAAAAAAACCTAAAAATAGTCATGGTAGCATGTGGAATGTAAGTGGAAAGTTCACATTTATGAGTTTTAGGTTTACCTCTTGAAGCAAGCTTAAGCAATAAGAAAACTAGAGATCTTGAGAGCTCTTTCAAGGTTTTGTTACATAAGTGTGTAAGTGACTTGGATAGCTTCAATACATCATACTTTATGTGTTTGAAGTGTTTCTTGAGTTGGAAGAATTTTGGAAATGGTTTCGAAAGGTGTTTTTCAAAAGCAAATTTTGAGGGATTTTGGAAACTTAATGAGATTTTGCAAGAACTTGTGATTGTGTAAGGAAGGAAGTTCTAGCTTGTTTCTAGCATGGAACTTGTGTGTTTATGATTTAGGAAGTGAGTTCTATTTATAGACAAAGGCCTTGGATCAAGGTATGGGCAAAAGTGAAGCAAATTGTCAATTTTAACCTTCCATCATGAAAATCTTTGAGTTTTCTAATGCAATCTTCATCTTTATCTTTAAGCCACTATACTAAGATATTCTCCATACCCTATATATCTTTTTCATCATGCTTGATAGGATAGGAGGTGACTTGTTGAATTAAAGTTGATGATTTGACAATGGTAGCCACCTTTTTCTCTTTCTTCACTATTCACTTTTGCAACTTGCATTAAATAATGATTTCCTTTGATCTTTGTGTCATTTTCGTGAGAATTGATTTAAAAAGGTTTATTATCAATATAAACATCATAAGTGAGGCTTAGTCTTTGATTAGCATCGATTTGGAGAGGTTTTGGAATCAAAAGAACTCATGCTGACCTGGTTTTGCCAATGTGAGTTTTTGCCAACTTGTGGACCTTGATTCTCTCTAACTAGGAAGAGTTATGGAACCCACTTGTACTTTTTAGAAATCCCCAATTAGATACTAAAATATTTATGGTTATTTTAGGAACTCATTCCTCTTGAAACTAGGTCAAAAACCCTTGTGTGTTTAAGGAGTTATGGCTTTGCCCTTTTCAAAACTTTAATTTCCCAACTTTTTTATTACTTCTCAATTCTTGATCAATTGGTCACAAAACTTCATGATTAGATATTAAATGATGTTGGGAACATATTTGGCTTTAATTTTGGGTTAAAACCCTGTTGGTCAATGGGTTGACTTTTCAGTCAGACGAACCGAACGATTGAAAACCTCTGAATCGACTATTGGTGTCCTGGGTTCCCTGAGGCTTTGAAACTTCTTGTGGGGACTTCAATAAGTCATATGAACTTCATGGACCATAATTACATCATTGGAGCACCTTTTAAATCAAAAGTCAAACCACAATTGACTTTTCCTGATCAGAAACCCTAATCGGAGAGCCTGAACTGCATTGTTCCTGATCTTTGTGTGAAAACCCCAAATTGGATTCATGATTATCCCAATGTAGTATTCTTGATCGTGTAGAGACTTGTTTCATGGCGAAACAATACAATGCATTGACTGATTAAACTGTCGAACCCTCGATTCCCAACTGTATAGAACCCTGATTCGCCTGTAACTTAACAAAGACAAACTTGAAATATGCTATGGTTAGATAAACAAATGAATATGATCCTAAAATGGTGATGAAGATCTAAGGGGTCAAAATTGGAGTGCAACAATAGGCAATCCGGAATTGGTGGTGCAAAGGGTTGTACTCATTTTTTGGTGGTGGCTTTCCAAGAGACTTAATCATAATTTCTTTTGTAGTTTCTATGATTGGTGTTAATACCCATGAGAATTCCTTTAGTTTTAAGATATGGTGAAATTTGTGTTATTTTATTAACAATAAATTGTCGAATGTAATTGGATTACTGGAAATAAATTTTGCTTATAAAAAAATTACTAAATTAATCTCTATGAATGAGATTAAGTGAATCGTGTGCCAATTACCTATCTTAATTTAATTCTTTATATTATCTTAATTTAATATATATTCTTAATCTCCCTCTTCTTTTATCATATTAAATGATAAAAACTTCTTTTAGGTGTATATTTTCAATCAATATTAATATTGCATTAACCCACATTTTAATATATTAAACATAAGATGATTTTCTTGGAATTCCATCATTGAGTTGATTGAATTTTTGAATTTTTGTTTGCACCAAATTTTAAAATTTAAGTTTCTCATAATATAACAAGACTCTAAATTATTCATTGACTATTTAATTAAGCTTTAATTATCAAAATCAATTACCCTGTAAGTTGTTATTATCAGTAAACTTATATGTCATGCTGATCACTCTATTGCAATCTAATATGATAAGAACAAACATAAATTTAATAATGAATTTAACTATTCACATGTCACATGTGAATAACTAAATAAATTATAAAAAATTGATTCTTTTTATAAAACTAAAATGCAATAAAGAAATCAACATATTTTTATTTTTTAATAGAGATCAATAAATAAAAAACTAAATACCTACTCATAAAAATATAATTCAAGAGATGGGTCCCCACTTTACCCTAAATTTGGCAAGCATAATGTTGAAAGAAAAGTGGGGTTTCATGAACCAAAAAAAGAAAGATGGATTCCTCACTACCAACTGAAAATAATACTCATAAAGTATGTTAGCATCCCACATGGAGATGAGTCATGAATATAAATGAGAGCAACAACAAGAACTTATGATCTTGATGTTATTAATTTCTATATAATTAAGAGACTATTTGGCTATAATAATGATGTTAATAAATACGTTTGAAATTAAGAGTTGGAATAAAAAAGGTGATTGAATCCAATTTTGCTCACGCCAAGAAAATGGATAAATTTAGGATAAGTATGGTCTACCAAAGTACATACTTTCATTGATGTTGTTTGCTTACCAAACCCTTTCCAACCTTATGCTACCAACCCCGTTTGTATTTCATTCACCCATTTCACACTATTATGCTTTGTATATATTTACATACATAAAATTAATATAGGTAGTTGACTTGTAGTTTTATGGTACATGGTGTTGGATTAAAATCAATATAAGTAGTTGACTTGTGGTTCAAGTAATTAGGGGAAGGGTATAATTTGAGAGAGAGAGAGAAGGGATATGGTTATTATATGTTGAATTGATGTAATGCTAGTACAAGGTGGAGGGTGATTTTATAGGACATTAATTGGTTCGTAATTTTTTTAATAACAAATTATTAATGATCAATTCTAGACCTCATGTCGAGTTTATTTGCTAGTAATTGTCACTACTGCGAGAAATAATTGGCGAAGACACAGAGTCGTCATCGAATTTTATTTATTTTAGCGGGAAAAGAAAACATTGAGAAAATCTCAAAAGGGAAAGAATATAGTCTCGCAACTAAATTCAGGGTTTGGAAGTCGATTACGCAAGAGGAAGGTATTATCACTCTTCGCATCAGTTGTACTCCACGGGTTGCTTAGTGTTTTTTACGGACAATGATAACGTTCATGTTCCAGCAGTTTATGCATTTGTCGCTCGTTATCGAGAGTCTTACGCATTACCTGTTTGCGGTAGAATGGAAATAACATGTATTTCCTAAAAAAGAGAGGAGAGAATCCGAAGGAAAACGATTTGAATTTGTTGAAGTGTTTTAGAGAAGTGAGATGAATTGGTTTGTGATGCATATCGTGCTAAAGTCTATGACAATAGGAGCGAATACCTTGTACAAACAATTCAAACGTCTCGCGTACACAGTACTCTAAGAAGAGGTAAGGAAAGACTCTCGTTCATCTTTTCTCATGTACTCAAGGCTCATGACACACTATACACGTCGTATTTATTAAGTGTTTGAGTTCATTAAGAGAAAGAAGAGATGGACACAACACAAAATCTAAGGGAGACTTGGCCCTAGATGTTATCATGCAAAATGGCTTTAAGGTTAGGATTAGAAGATGATTATATCCTAATGTTGTCATGCAAGATGGCCCTAAGGTCGGGATTAGGAGAAACTACCCTAATGTTGTCATGCTTGGATTAACAACCCAATGTCTATCCTACTCCAGTCTTAATCAAAAATTAAGTTGGACTAGGAAGACCTAAGGGAACATGCAAAAGCAAGTAAAAAGCTAAGAAGAAGCACAAACAACAACATATGACAGCGCTCCAATCAGAACAACATTGCATTTCCAGCAACAACACAACAACATTTAACAACACATATTTTTAGGACAGGCATATATGCGGTAACAATAGAATGACAGCATTTAACAGCACGTATGCACAGGGCAGGCATGTATGTATGAGCAACATAAGTGTATTCAACAAGGGGCAAGCATGAATTGACATGAACATGTCGTATGCAAGATCAAACACAACATGTAAACATGTATCAAAAGATTAAGCAATCAATATGAGCATATATCCACAATGGAGCAATGAATACGTACATGCATCATGGAATTCAACAATCTATAATGTGTATGAGCACATATCAACTACGATCGACGAATGAAAACATGCAATCGACAATCAAGCATCATGAACATGCAACTACAACAAGCAAGTGTCAATATGTAAGCAATTAAGCATCATAAACATACATCAAGAATGCAAGCAACGGATAATCAATAAATCGTGCATCAAAAATTCACATACATATTGTAAATGGAGGCTAAACAACTCTAGAAAATTCTACAAATATCGAACGTATCAAGCAACGAAGGTTCAAAGTGGAAAGGAACCAAGATAAGCTTAAAAACAAGTCAAAAACACATCCTACATCAGGTGTAATCGATTACCTGATATGGTGTAATTGATTGCACCATGCACAACTCAACATCCTGGGCGCAGAAAATAGGATGTAATCGATTACACCAGATGTGTTAATCGACTACACCTGTAGAAACAGCAGAAAATCAGTTTTCAGACTCACTTTTTCAGCATCACTTTAATGATAAAATACAACATGTAATAGCATGTGATTATACACGAAAATCATAGCAATTGTGATCAAATAAACACATATTGAATCGATCAACATCAACAATATCAAGCAATTGAATCAATGGATCAATTCACACCAAAATCATAAGGATCTAAATTTTGAAAGTTGCAAAATAAGCTAAAATGAGTTTGGATCTAAGAATTACCAACCTACAAAGTCGATATTTGCTTTGATAATTGTTGCAAACAGAACTTAATGAATTAAGCAAAGAAAACCAGAGATCCAAGTGATTCTTCACAAGAAAAGTTGAAGAATAATGCAATAAACTAGAATTGCTCCAAAATCACTTCAAGAAATTGCTTCCAAAATTCAGATCTAGATCCAAATCAACTTCTACTGCATAATCAATCAATGGAAAGGTAATGTGATGAAGGTTTAGCTCAAGGATTAACAAGCTTCAATGCAAATTGTTAACTCTAATGGAAGAGCTTTGGTGAGGTTAGTAATGAAGATGAAGATGTGAAAAAGTGAGAGAGAGTTGGAGTATGAAGTGTAGAGAAATCAGAAAAATGAATGTTATTAAATGAATCCTCTTTGGAATGAGAGAAATTGGTTTAAGTATGGTCTAGGTATGGGATGAGAATGAGGTTTGGAAATTGGTTTTGAATGAGGATTGGATTTTTTGGTTTGGAATTAGGAGTGGAAATTATTTGAATTATGGAGGGAAATGAAATTAAAGTAATATTTTGTATCATCTAGAGCCTTCCATTGGTGTAGAATTGAGGTAAGCAATTGAGATGAGTTACAAACTGCTACAGTGCTGAAAACCTGTTGTTTTTGGCAAAAATGACTTGATGTAATCGATTACATGAAATTGGGTAATCAATTACATGTTCAAAATTTTGGAAAATGGCGCCTTCTAGAGGGGATGTAATCGATTACCATGATTTGGGTAATCGATTACATGAAAGCAAAAATGCAAAAAATCATCTTGCTGCAACCTATTCTGAGCCCGGCTTCGCATCTGAACCTTAGCCTTTAATAAACCCCTTGAATGATGCCTGAAGTATGATAGATAATCTGTCTGAAACAAAATCACATGAATTTTGTGCTTTCTGCTCTTGATTCTGCAACAACCAAAACCATCTGTTGAGCAAAATAAATGCTCGAAGACTTTGATGATTGTCTGTTTAGCTCTGAATTCTTCAGAAGCACTCTCTGAAATAAAGAAAGTTCTGAACTGCAAGAAATACATTGTGATCCCATGTCTTAGAAGCCTAATGCAATGCATGACGAATACGTACACAAGCCAATTAAGGTTAGAAAACCAAGAGCAAATTTTGGGGTGCAACAATAATTATCTTTAAAAACTATTTAATATTAACTACCTCTTAACAAGTTAACTAATAAATTAATTACAAATCTAGTTAGCCATCTTATATACTTCTTAAAAAGTACAGATGTGTGACACTTTTATGCTGATAGGGATGGCCAGAGACTTCAAAATTTCCAATGACTTAGGGAAAGCTTACGGTTGTGATATTCCCTGTTTCAAAGTTGTTTTGGTGTGAAGAGAGCAGACTCATGTGATGTGAGAAGCCATGTATTGTTGAGTTGTTTCCTATGTATTTAAAATATCTCTCCCAAGCACGGGGGTCTAGTGCCACCCATTTTATGGGTCTTTACAAATATATCACTACACAGTCCCTCAAGCACGAGAACTTATAAAGGGCGAAGTGTTTTAAACTCTTCATTTCTTTCAACCAGGTCTCGCAGTTTGGGGGCAAGCTCTTTAGTCAAAGGTGAGTCCTTTGGCTAAGGGTGAGTCACTCAAATAAGGGTGAGCCCCTCAGTTAAGGAAAATCATTCATTTAAGTATGAGTCCTTCAGTTAAGGTTGAGTCCCTTAGTTAAGGACGAATCATCAGCCTTATGCCAAATGTCTCTCGCACAACTCATGTGTCAGTTAAGGGATATGAAACATTAGTAAAATGATTTTTAGAAACGTCCAAATGTCAGTCAGCTATGGAAACTTGATCATTTGGTTTGAAAAAACGTGTGTATAATTTAATGTTGTTCATGATGGTCTTTCTGGGGAAACCCAATCTAATTTCTTTTCTCATACATGTCATTGACGTGCAAAAGCTTTCCGCTTCTTGCAACAGTAACATTACCAAGCAAGTATGTTGTTTGCGCTATTGGTTTTCCCTTTATAAAGAGTTTTGGTTTGCTATTTGAGAAAAACTTTCCTCCACCCTTTATTATTAAAATATTCATTGTTTAATCAAAAAAGTTTACCAGACGTCGCTTTTTCAATCTTCTAGGCCTAGGTAGGAGGGACGGAGATTTACGAAGTCCATTAAGCTTTTTTAGGGCCCTATTATTTAAGTTATTTAAACCCTTCCTCAAAATTTTATGGATAGGAAGAATTCCAAACATGTCTATGTTTGAGATGTTGTGTCCTTATACTCTGACTCGAATAGGATCACGAGGTTCCGTCAGGATATCATGTTCTCAAGTACAAGGCACGAAGAAGATGAAATTCTAGAGCTTTGTTCGAAAATGGAAAGAGACAACATGGATACCTTGGATGGTTTATATTCCCTTTATTTTTACTTGCATCTCCATGTCATTCATGAATTGGGGGGTTTTGATACCTTTTACACCTTTTGAAGTGGATTTCTTGGCGACCACCAATGTCTCCCTCTCCCAAATCATGCCCAATGTTTGAAGTATCATTATTACCTTTGAGATTATTTATTGCCATCTGGGCATCCTCCCCACTGTAAGGGTGTTCCTTTCTTGTTATGGTGTAGAGATTCTCGTCGTCTGTGGTTGGGTAACTCTATGCTATTTGTCAAGTAGATGTTTGTTGGAACCATAGATTAATCCTTATGAGGATTGGAAAGATATATTCGTGAGGGTTAGAGGGTCATATGATTTTTCCCTAATGACCATAGAGGCGACAGACACTTCTCGCTTTCCTCTATCATGGAGATTGAATCCTTAACTTATCAATGGAATAGACTCCAACAGTCTTTCCCGCAACGAGCACTAGGTGATTTAGGTGTTGAGTTGCTTTCATATTATGAGCTCTTGTACTTTGGTTATTGTCATGTCCTAATTTTCACCCCTAAGATTCTACCTCATTTTCATCTTTACAATGCATCAAGATCACAAACTTGGTTCTCCTCTAGCCCCCTCATTCTTAGGTTTGCTTATGCAGAGATCACCACACACCTTTCTTTGTATATTTTCATTTGTTTATATACTTTATATTTCACTAACCACTAATCAAAATACCAAAAATAATTTCTTGTATCCTTTTGTGTCTTTGCAAGGTGGGGTGTTATAACAAGAACACCAAACATAATTCATCAGCTGGGGTTTTGGTCCCTCAAGTCAAAATTTGGTCAACTATTGGTTCCCAAGGGATCTCATCAATTTATGGATTCTAATATCAAATTGTTTGATTTTAAGCCTTATTCAATCCCATTTTAATCAAAGATATCTCAAGGTTTAGTAGCTTGTCTTTCAAGAAAAGTCAAAGGTCATGTGTTTATTTTCATGCCTTCACCAACAAGTTACCTCAAGTTTTGGTCAAATTAATCAAAGGACATTCAAGGAAACATTATTATGAGCTCATATGATCATCCATGTGCTTTAAAGGGCAAGGAAAGTCTAAGTTTATAAGTTGATTCAAGGAAGTTTGACCTAAAAGTCAATATTTCAAGTCAAAGTTAAAAAGATCACAACTCCTTCAATTTTCAACATTTTTGAATGATTATTTTTTTCATATTACTCTTCTTAACATCCTCTATAACATCTCTTTACATGAAAAGAGCCAATTGTGCTTGGAGGATCATCAAAAGTTTGAAGACATTATAGGTCATTTGTGGACTTAGTGAAATTTTGCCTATTTTCAAGTGACTTTTTCTCAAATTTCAAGAATCGCAACTTCTTTAATTTTTAACATATGGAGATCATTCTTTATGCATAATATCACTTGTGATACTCTCTACAAGATTGATTTAAAGTTCAAAGTCAAATTATGCTTGAAAGGCCATGAAATTCATTGGTACACTATATGTCATTTCCAGCCATTTGGACTTAGAATATTTCAAGTTTGGTTTGCCAGATTTTTGTGCCAACTTCAACATGACATAACTTTTTGCTCAAGCATCCAAACAAAAACTTTCTAGCACATTGTAATCTTTGCCATGATTTTAATAAATTGCAAAAGAATGGGATAAAAAAGCTTCTTGTAGAAGATGCCTCATTCTAGGAAGCAGCTAGCATAACAGAACATGATTCAAATCTATTCTGATGCATATTGGTTAGGTTGCTCTAAAGGCTACATCATCTTGGCATGGAAGTACTTCAACTGGCAAATCAAATCAATGTCAGATTTGATGATAATCTTGGAAACCAGAAACCATAGCTTATTGAAAGATTGCAAATCCATAAATTACCTATTTAGAATGATGAAGGTAATGAAGCTGCTTAAGAAGAATAAGATGAAGATATCAAAGGATGCTCAATCAGAAACCACCATAGTTCACTGACTCCCATTGAAATAAAAGACAGAAGTTGCCACTTTTTGATAAACTGATTCTGGATAAAAAGGCTCAACCAGTAAGAACAAGATTATCATTCAAATCACTAAAGAATATGTCTTGGTTTGATGATCATGATGAATTCTGCATCTGGTGAAGATTAGCATCTGTTCAAAGATTGAATTCTAATGAAATTCAACAAGTTCTCTCTGCACATAACTTTTCAAACGTATATGCTAAGCACTGAGAAACTAGTGGTTGTCTGGAGACAAATCTTGAAGATAGAAGCTGGATGATTCTAAGATGAAGACTAGAGATAGAACTTGGTTCCTCTATAATGATCAAGATGAGGCAAACATTAGGAAAGATGTTTTCATCCGTTAGAATGGAAGCTCATGAAGTCATGAAGATATTCATGTTTCTGCATAATACATAAAGACTCTTATGAAGATAGCAGCAGAAAGAAGATAGATGATGAAAGAAGAAATGATTCTAGTGGAAGCTGAACACACAGCAATTATGAAGAAGCACTACATTAGAAGCTGGGAATCTACAGAAATATTGAGTAATGTATTTCTAACTTTTACTAATTATTTTTAAATAGTTTAGAAATATATTCTTATATTCTAGAAAAATGCATTTTAAGAGACTATGGTCAAAAGGAATTTATTTTCTAAAATATAAGATATAACCTTATTTAGGGTTAATATCCACTTCAAAATTTCCTTACTGAAAGTAGACTATTTTTTCATTTCTTACATGTGAACTTAGTTCAACATCAAGAATGAAAAGAGCTATCTCAAAATGCAACTTCCTAGAATAGAAAAATAAGTTTCTATTGCTTAGTTACATTTGCTCTACTACCGAGATATGAAACTTTTGACTAGTGAAGTTTTCTTATCTCATAAGTAATCAAGGATAGAATGTATGATTGTTGGTAAATGTGTTTAACCCTTGAAAACTAAAGAGCATGACACATTTATTAGTCAGTATGATACGAAAGGTTGATACGTTAACAAGACTTTTGTCTTACTCATATCACACCTAGTATTTGATGGGACGCCTCGGGTAATGAGAATATCTTGGATATAGGTTATGAAATCATTCACTTTACCTCTTGTTAGAATGTTTGTGTTCATTCCTTTTTAAGTGTCTTTCCTGTTTCCCTTTGAATCTAGTGTCTGCATAGGTCTCTTATCCTTATTTTTTATTGGGTGTGTTATTCTATCATTTCTATTTATCACAACTGTTTTGGAAATATCATCAGTCACTATTTTTGGCTAAATCAGTAATTGTTTTTCACGTCTCGAAGCTAATTGTCATTTATTATCTTTACTCTTCCTTCATAATTAGTTTCTACGTCGTCTCCTATTTATATCATTCTTTTTAACTCTTCTTCGTCACTTACCCTTCTTCATCCTATCTTTCTTACTCTAAGTTGTGTCACCATGTCTTTCAAAAAAATTGTGGTAACGAAGATATTTTAAAAGTTATCCCAAAAATTCGTCCAAATCTTCCAGTTCTCAGAGAAGTTGGTCTTAACTTAACTTTGAGTATACGCATTCAAGGATGATCTAAATACTATTCCATTCTACATGGACCCGTCTATCTAAACCTTGTGAAGGAGTTTTGGAAGTTTGTGCGGGTTGGTGAAGATGGTAAGTCTGTTATGTCCTCTATTTTTGAGATTCCTTTCATTATAACTCCTACCTCCATTGCAGAAGCCATAGTTTGCAATCAAACTGGTACTACTGTGGAAGAATTTCATATCAATTACAACTTTGTTGAAAAATTCTCTGTTATCCATGACAACTCCCTTCCAAAACTCGAACCAAATGATCCTGAAGGACTCCTTCCCCTAGCTAAAGCCTGGTTTCAACTTCTGTTGTCCAACTTCTGACCAAGGGGAGTAGACAAAAATGTTTTGTCACATGATGACAGACTCTTTACCTACTTTATAATGGAAAATGTTCGGATCAACTTGCCCCAAACCATTTTCAATCATTTGAAGAATACAGTTGATATCTTCAGAAGTCAGTATAAATCTTATATTCCTTTTGGAAGGATTCTATCTAAACTTTTCTTTAAAGTTGAGATTGTTGGGTTAGCCAAGAGGCTTGGACCAGAAAATGTAGTTGAGGTGGTGCGGTGTGAAAGGGTTGATAAGTTGGAGAATTTTTAGGTGTAGCTCTAATGTGTCGAACAATATTAGTTGTTGTTAGGCCTTGCGAGTTTTGATAGTTTCTTTTTATTTGTGGTTTGTTTAATCTTATTTGCTGGTTATTTCATTTCCTTTAGCTTCAGTTTCTTGATGCTCCTTACCATTGCCTTCTGGTTGCTTTAAGTTTATGTAATCAATATCAGTATTAATAAAAACTTATTTTTTGTCTTTATAATAGTCTTCATTTCTCTTTGTCAATTTCTTTTCTATACCTTTTTTATTTCTGACAAAGGGGGAGAAAGTGATATATGATTTTGATATCTAATCTAAATAATCTCATCCCAAATATAATGCAAATATTTTTATTTCTAACCATATGTTTGAGAATTAATTAGGAACTTCGCAAAAGTTCATTGTACGTTAGAACAGACTATTAGAAGACTTTATCAGAAGAGACAAGAGATATCAGAATACATAATTTGTATTTGATAAAATATCAAAGATATGATCAAGAAGCAAGTGATGTTCATCATAAGTCAATAATAAAGAAGATTATATCAGAAGCATTTGTACAAAAGATCAGAAGATATAATCATCAGAAAACATGTATAAGAAAGAAGAATTCTAAACAAGCTTGATATGATAATATGTGAATATCTAGTTTTGACCACTAAAGTATCAGAAGCAAAGGACAATCAGAAAGGATACCCATAAGTTTCACGCAGATACCTAAAATTTGTCAGAAGTTGTTAACTTTCTGAAAGAATGCTTCAAATTAATTTAAATGGTACCTAAAACTCAATTGGTATCTAAACTTCAAATGGTATCCAGACTCTAGTTTTGAAAGAATGAAAATCATTTGGAGATTAAATCAATTCATGGTCATTAAAGAAAATATTCGGTTTCTGAACCATCAAATGACATAAGGATATATGCACATGTTGGTGATATGTGCTAAGATATTTAAGATTTGGTTTTGATACATGATGTGTGGCATCTAAGAAAGTATCTACCAGTTTATGATATATAATGCAAGACATCAAGTTTGATAAGACAAACCAGGTTCTGATACTTCTACAGTATTCTGATACCAAGCTTGGTTCTGAGATGAAGACCAACCAATTCTTGTCAGATTCTGATGAGAGATCACTTAAAAGTAATCCTTCTCTGTTGATATGATTCTACTTCAAAATCATTTTGTGAGTCTTGAGATCAGGGGGAGACTCTGAACAAGCATAAATGAATTTTAAGAGTAACAGAATTATGGGGAGCCTGTTAAGCTTATCTATGACTTTGTGAATTTATGGTGATTACCCTATACGAATTGTTTATCAAAATGCATTGTTTTTCATCATCAAAATGGGGGAGATTGTAAGAACAAGATTTGGTTCTACATTTGGCCTTTGAGTTGATGATAACTCACATGTTATCTAAGAGAACAATTCTATATAATATGGTTTTTGTCTAGTGAGTGATTGTTTTCAATATAATTCTGACTCTGATAAGAAGACGTGTAACGTTATTA
This sequence comes from Lathyrus sativus, assembly GCA_963859935.3. Lineage (NCBI taxonomy): Eukaryota > Viridiplantae > Streptophyta > Magnoliopsida > Fabales > Fabaceae > Lathyrus > Lathyrus sativus. The sequence goes on from OZ012741.1 coordinate 564,469,871, forward strand.
GACTCTATTATCAACACTTTAGAAGAAAAATATATGTACAAGATAAAATTAAGATTCAGAAATACTTCTAATGCAATGGTTCTAAAGAACGTTAGTAACGAGATTTCTAATTGATACTTTATAAGTAAGCCTACAAGGCTTTACAAGAAATGTGATTTCTATTGTTACAGCTCTGAAGATTTTGAAGAAATGGTTCTGGTGAACAAAGCTCTAAAGATTCTGAAGACATCATTTATAAAGATCAAGTTCTGAAGAGTTTTTGAAGACAAGGTTCTGATTGAACAGAGTGTTGAAAACTCTGAAGACAAAAGTGTGCTTAATGAAATTCGAAGACTTTGAAGATGAGGTTCTGATAGAACAAGTTCTGAAGACTCTAAAGATAATGCTTTTAAGAAATCAAGTGCTGAAGATTCTTATGACTAGGTTCTACTGAACGAAGATCTGAGATTCTAAAGACTGTGATTCTGAAGATTACACAAAGAAAGACTCTTCTACAACACACTTCATTAAGTTAATATCTGAATCCTATGAAGATGCTAGAAGACTGAAGATAAGAATGGTTTTAAGATGAATATAATATTACTAAAACTCTGTGACCTCTACCTCGAAAAGGTAGCGCAAAAGCAACTTTTTTGTACAGTGATGTTGACCCTTCCTTTAGGTGCACGTTGGGATATTGTTGTTGGAATATGTTTCCAAGAATACCCCTTAACAGATATATTTTCTCAAGCTTTATAGATTGAAGATCAAGAAGCTTGAAGAAATATGGATTTTGATGTGCAGCTGAATGTGTGATTGCAAATAGCTGGTTGTTGTGATAACATGCTGCTATGCAAAGCCAAAGTGCTGAATAAAATGCTACAGGTTGAAGCCTAAATGAAGAATGCTCAATGAAGAAGAAGCTGAAGCAAACTACTGAAGTGCGTACAACAATTTTTGCTTCGATGCATCACCCTGTTTCGGTAGACGCATCGCTTAATTTTTTGTGTTGTTTTCCATTCGGGTGTGCTCAAGTCGACCCACCTAGTGCTTAGGTCGACCTCTCGCTGTTGTGAGTCAAGTTTTCTAATCTTTGGTGTTTCAAAATGTTTTTATGTTAGTTATTGGGTCTTGGCATCATATATATTCATTTGTCTTATTATTGTACTTAGATTGAACAAGAAAAGTGAAAGATATACACTAATTTTTGTTGATCATCTTTATTCTCACACTTACATTCTTCAACAATTACACATAACAATTTTTGTTGATCTTGTGCATTGTCGAGGTGATAACGTCTAAACGTAGGATTTTTGTATCTAGCTTTGGTTAAGAATTTAGTGGGTTTTCTTAAATATAACCTTTGATGTTTTGTCCTTCAAGATCTTGAGGATTTGGGGGTTTTTGTACAGATTTTTGATTCACAGATCTAGCCGAGCGAAAGGTTTGAAGAACGGTGGGTTTGTTTAAACAAGTAGCAGTAACCAGAGGTTTATTCGAAGCATTTGATGCACTTGATTCGACTTGAATCAAGGGGAGAGAAAGGAATAATATCAACTTCAACAATTAGGCTTGAGTGTGTGGTGGCTATTGCATCTCTTGTATAAACTTTGCAACTTGATAATAAATATCTCAATTCTAGTTTTAGAATTGAAAGAAGACGTACCCAAAGCGAGGACGAAAAGAGGAACTGCCTAAATAAATTCGGTTTCGTTCTCTCTTACTCTATCTCTTTATTTTTCTTTGATTACATTTGTTTGATATCAATTGTTCGATAAGTTTTCACTATTGTGTAGTGCTGAAAATCTGTTTTGAAAATTCATCACAATCACTTGGATTGTAATTGTGAAAAAATTTGTACTATCATTTCATTGGAAATTCAACTTGGGGTGTTTTGCACACCAAGTGTTCGACGCATTGATCGCACACAAATTGTTTGTGAATTTGTCAAGTTAATTGTTACATTTTATAATTCATTGGAAACCGGTTAATACAAAGTGATCATTGTTTGTATTGGTTGATTTCCAACGTATCGATTCGTTTTCTTATTGAATTTTGTTCATTTGGCTACGTATATCCGATCTTACCAATAACGGTTCGTTTAGACGATTAAAATCCTTGGCCGCTTCCGCATGTTTTTGTAACACTTTTTTAAAGCGCTGACTCTTGTTAAAAATTAGTGATCTATTCAACCCTCTTCTAGATCATTACCATCATCTAGCAAACAAACCTGAACCTTGCCAAGTGCATTTTCAAACTCATTTTATTAATAAATGCTAATCAATATTAAGCATATCAAGACCATTTTCAAAAGACTTAAAAAAGACTTAACTCATTCAAACCATTTTGTGTTTTTATGCACTATTTCCTTTTAACTTTTTCATAAGGTTTAGACATGAGTCATTTTCATAGTTGAGATATAATTCTCCTATCTCCATAGTTATGATTAAGTGTTGATTCTTTTCCACTTGAGACAGTTAGTGGCATACTTGTTAATTTTAATCCAATTTGGAGCCCTTCTCAATAGTGATGCAAATGTCCATTTTCATACACTTGTGGGTGAATAGTTAAGTATTCTCCTTAAAATGATAACTTGCCTTCCCATTTAAAATCAATCAAAACAAATCTATTTTGTTATTCTTACCATGAACTACGAGGTTTTGATCCTCCATTGCATTTTATGGGTACATAGGCATGAGGCTCATGAAGTCTTGTCAAACAAAAATTATTTTAAAAAAATATTTCTCTTCTCATCTCCTTAATATTTTGCAAACAACGCATTTAAATCCAAATGCTAGATTTTAAAAGAGGTTCCTATAAAGTACTATAGACGTTTTGGGTGCTAACACATTTCCTTTGCGTAACCAACCTTTTACCCTTGTCTCTGTTTTTATTAGTTTTTATTTTAAAACTTCTTTAGGTTTTGTTCACTCTTTTCCCTTTCCTTTGGAAAAATAAAAGTGTGGTTGCGACTCTTATTTTTATGAGTTAAGTTAATCAATAGCTTAATCTCAAAATTTCTCGCTACAGTTACCCTAGACCGGGAAGATGGTGGCAGGGTAGAGAAGTACTTTGTTAAGCTTCATGGTATGAAATAACCTTCTTACTTAATCCCTTATTTACCACTTTATACATTATACATTCTTGTTGTGTAGGGGACATGTCAAGAATTTTGCTTGTTGAGAGGGTGAAGAGCTTGGTTCTGATGCAATTCGAACACTAACATGTGGCCATGCCTCCTACCTTCCCTAGAGATTTGTTGGCGACTGGAGAAAAGTGGAAGGGCAAGACGTCTTGTGATGGCGAAGCTCGCCCTCTAAAGAATCAAATGTGAGAGGAGGATCCTTCGGGCGACGGCCACACAACTAATGAAGGATGAAATATAGGTAGGGCTTGTTCTGATGGTTAGAGCTCATTAGCCCTCGATTGTGGAGTGAGCCCTATTTTAATGTGGTAGAGTTCTCTGGGTGTTACCTCCCTTTTCCAAAGATTTTTCAGGGTGACTATTAGTCACTTCACAATAAGTCTCCTTTCTATTTGGTGAAACTTCTAGAGGTTTAAATGTTGATATAATTCTTAGTTGAGAGAGTCCAACAAGAAAAATACATCCAAACAATTGGTGAGTTGTAATCCATGCTTGATTTTATGATAAGGAACATTCTAGAGTGTTAGAGTATGTTGACATCCATGGCAAAGAAGCGTGATAATTTGAGAGCCTTTGCCAATAAAGTGGCTTTAAAAGCACGTGCCCATGCTAAGGAGGGGAAACGCTTGAAGTGGTCGCTCGAGGAAGCTCTTATTTCAATAAGTTATTGGAGGAGGAGGCATCGTCGCTCAAGAATAAAGTTATGGATGCCTCTGATTAATATTTTAAGAGGGAGAAGGAACATATGACCTTCTTCTATCTGAACTTAGATTTGAATCGAATGGACCTATTCAAGGTGGTTGGGGATGATCAGCTGGTGGATGATGAGTAGGTCCCCTAACAAGTCCCTTGCACCTTAAACCTCTTTTTGTAACATGTCCTTTTCTAGAGGATTCTTTAATTGCTTAGTTTGTTCATAGTTTTTGGATGTTATCCTTATTTTTACATAACTATTTTGCTTATAATCTATTCTCATCTCCCACTAGGGTGATAATGATATTTATGCTTGGGTCTCGAGCCTCTGAACACCCCAGATAGGATGGCAAAGGCTCTTTGTTAAGGATCTTGCATGCCTAATCGCCTCAAAAGACAATGAAGATCCAACGTGTTAAATTATAAATCCTTTATGTTAATCGATTAGACAATCATAATATGGAAATTTTTTCAATTACACTATCATTATTTGATTAAAGGCTTCTCTAATCGATTAGAAGAGTTGCAAATGTGTTAATCGGTTAAGCATAACCTAATAATCATTTGACTAGTGTAAAAATTCCTCCTAATTGATTAAACAAGCAAGTAATCAATTAAGGATGCAAATAAAAATATTTGCAGATGTTTTATAACAAAATATATGCTTCAAAATATCTTGAAGTGTGTCTGTGAGTTGCCTTAGTATCGCAAGAGTTACTCTTATATCCTTATATTAAATTGATCACTCAAACACGCGTTAAGAGCATGACTAAAATGAGTTTTCATACTTAATCTCCTTTACAACTTTAGAGCTTTAAATCCCTTAATTTACTTAACATTGCATTATCACTTTAACTAAAACTAGACTCTTTTAACTTATGATACTTGAGATAACTTCTTTTATTCAAATGCCATTATCAGAAATTGTTGAACAATTGCAAACACAAACTTCACTGACACTGTTTGATCTTAAGTGTTGTCATTATTGAGGTAACTTGACATTTGATCTCACAAAGGACATCTTGATCATTAAAAAGTCTTGATAGATAAAGACTTCAGAGAATGTTGTTTGACATAAGGTTTTGTCATCATCAAAACTAATATTATCATCTAATAGTTACAAATAGTTGTACATGCAAACAAATAGATCCACAAAATCCAGTTAGAAATTTCTTATTGCCTCTCATATGATTTAAAAACCTTCTTTTTAAGGTATTGAAAACACAAAGAGATCCAATTGAGGTCAAATTTATATGTTTGAGAAATCTAAGATAAAAGTTAGTTGTATTAGAAGATATTTTAATGAAATTGTAATCACTAAGATTATAGTGAAAATATCTAAAATGTGAGGGGACTTTATATAACTCCAAATTATGAGTGAACCAAGATAAATTATTTGTGTGAATCTCTTTTCACTTATCTCTTTACATTGAACATTTGCGTTTGATTTGAGTTTGATTTTGAACAATCACAAAAAGTTTTAAACATCAACACAATTCAAATCTCTACTTATTGTGTTTTTTTTTTACTTTCAATTGATATCAAAGCTCTGATCTCTTATTTGACCACTTAACCCTTTAAGAATAAGAAATATTTGACAAAAACACGGTTGATTATTCAAATGCTAATGTTGAAAAAAAAAAGTACTTCTTATTCAATCAAAACTCTACTGTTTGATGGATAAATGTTTAACTAATTGAAAGATAAACTTTTTCATTTTCATATTTTAAAATTGGGAACTATTAAATTTTGTTGTAGAAGGTTATACAAATCCTAAAGATGCCAAAGATAAGAATATAAATATATTTAATATGAATCATGAGCAGAAAGAGATGACAAGATAAAGTGATTATGAAAAATTACAATTTTAATTTTAGACACAATAATAAAATTTGGATTTTTTTTTCACGAGAAGCCACGAAGATGATGAAAATGATATTCTTGGATGTGGCTGTCGTGGATTTAGGAATTAGTTGCTCTTATTTTATATTTTTTATTTAGATTTTTTTCATTCAAATACTTTACATCTTTAATTTACATTAATATTGTGATTTTTAAGTTATTAAATTTATTGCTTATGTGAAAAATAATGTGTTTTAGGTCTAGGTTTTTGACTAATCTAATACCACAACTATAATGTTATAAAAGTTTCGCACCACCATCTCTTAAGGTACATATTTCTTTAACTCTAAAAACTCTAAAAACTTCATGATTTATACATGTTTAAACGTCAAAATGTCTGTAGATATTTTATATGTTGGAATTAGCTAAAAATATGTATATTGATATTCTTTATGGTGGAGTATAATTGTCGGTTAAGATAATGAAAATTTATGTACTATTTTCAATCAAGGCGGAGATTATTGGGGTTGGTTGAAAATGTATATGTTGAAAAAGTCTCACATCGCTTAATTTTGTGAATAAAGAGAGTCCAAGGTTATATATATGATACAAGTTCTTTGAAGTCTCACATTGCTTAATTTTGTGAAGGAAAAGAGAGTCCAAGGCTATATATAGGATTAAAGTTCTTCATTCCAAAATGCATCAGTCAAAAGAACTTTAAATTTGTATTTATTTTCTTTGTTCTCTTACACTCTTGTATTAGAGTTTTGTGAGATGTAGTTAAAAATTTGTTTTGGAGGGTGTGAATGTACTGGGAGTCTAGGTTAGTTGAGGATATTATTATGTGTTGTAAGAATTTTCACATAGTGTTATTCTCTGATTGTCTATTGACAGCGGTCATGGTTTTTTCTCTGGGTTTGGAGTTTTCACGTTATGTTCTTGTGTTTTGATTGTGTTCCTCTTTTTCCTATATGTTTTGTATTTTTTTCAACAATTGATATCAGAGTCTGGTTCGATCCGGGGATAAGTATTATTAGTATGTTCTGTCGTTGCAGTTTTGTATGATCTTCCACATCCGAAAAGAAGGATAGTGTTGTGAAAGAGTTGTTGAGTTGCAATCAAAACTTCCACTATGCAATTTGACTAGAGAAAATTGATGGAAGAATTTTTTGACTTGTGAAAAGTTCAAGTCAAAGATATGTTAATATAATCAAGTTTACACAAGGTGTGAGTTTATGTCGGTGGTTGAAGAGCTTTTTGTCAACAAGAAAGTTGCTCTATAATGTTTCAACCTAGTTTTCGACATGTGAAAATTCTTAAAGTGGTTTAGCTTCAGGTGAAGTATACTGTTCGAACTGCAATGAAGCGACAAGAAGCATAAATTTAGTTTTGGAAGGATTCCCTTCGGAATTTATATCGTCTCCACAGAGATTGGTGCGAGGGAAAGAATATCGTTCAACAGTCTTTATATTTCTAAGCTTGTTGTGAAAATTTGGTTGAAAGATCAAAGGTACAATAAATAAAGGCAGGAAATATAAATACGGAAAATATAAAGTAAAGACTTAAAATGTAAACGGATCTTTGTTGGGATTGGATCTCATCAATTGATAACACATGCATTCTTCTAACCAATTAAACACAAATCAACCATTCGTCTAATATCCTCACGTATCACTCACAAAAGAGGTTATGTCTAACGCAACATCGAGAGAACAATTGTATTGTCTTATTAGTGATGTCTCACGCAACTCAACAACACAGAGCATTAAGAACTGATACTCAAGTAAATGTTAAGCCTAAATCTATGTCTAGAGTCTAGAATCTAACAGATAATCATCCTAGATCTAGATCTGAAGAGTATATTTTTATAGCGGTTCAAATCAAAGATAAACATGTAAACAAAGATAACATCGATATTAGATTCATAATTGATTCATATAAAACGTCATGATCAGAATATGTACATACGTTTAACCCTTTTTATATGCATTCAACTAATTTTCCAAATATAAGTGAACATAGTTCTTCATCTCTATCATCACGCATCCTCACAATACCGTATTGATCCTACTCATGCTACCCATGCTACTAATCAACACAATAAAATAGAAGACACAAGTGAATATCAACCTACAAGACTATGTCAAAAGTTTGTTCATTGATAGATGAATATCTAAGATCTAAGATTTGAAAAAGGTTTTGTCAAGATCCACAAATAAGAAATCAAAGACAACACCAATATTGAATCAAAATTAGTTCATAATGCATAGATTAGATGAAATGCATAAGGTATCAAAAGATTACATCCAAGCCCAACAAGAAATCGAAGCTCTTACCTTCTCCCCTTAGGGTTTGTGTTTCTCTCTCTAGAATATGTTTGAAATGAAGAAAGATAAATTTATGATCCTCAAAATATATGTTATGTAAGTTCTACAAAAGTTTTGTTTCTAAAAAGCAAGAAAAGTACATATATAGTAAAACAAAATCTATCATGCTCTCCTAGCGAAGACCACTTTTAGGCACTTAAAGTTCCTCTAAACAGTTAAACTGCCCTTGAAAAATATCTAAGTTTGCAGTGCGAACACTTCTTCGCCCAACGAACTCTTTGCTACAAATTCACCCAACGAACTTAGGGTCCTTTTCCTACTACCTCTAATATGGGATGGTTCCCTAGGGCTTTTCCAGGACCTCGCACAACGAGCATTCTCTTTCACCTTGCTGGTGTTTGCACAACAAACATGTTGATTCCTCTTCTCTTCTTTCGCTTTCTTGTCCAATCATTTGTATCTTAATCATTGATATTTTATGCATATTTCTTGCACAATAACACACACATCAAAGAAACCAAAAGTATTTGTAATATATTGGAGAATCACACAAGAATAAGAATTAAATTCATTAAAACATGAGAATCAAGTTGAAAAATGCCAAGAAATATGGTTCAATTTAAGTCAAGATTTGCACTTAACATATACTCTTGTTTAGTTGGAGTGTGATAGCTTTTTAAAACTATGATTTTCGGTGAAGACAATGAGAGTTTATGTATTATTTTCAATCAAGATGGAGATTGTTGGTATTAGTTGAAAATATACATGTTAGTACTCTTTATAATGGAGTATGATTGTCGGTGAAGACAATGAAAGCTTATGTGTTATTTTCAATCAAGGTGGAAATTGTTGGGGTTGGTTGAAAATATACATATTGAAAAAGTCTCACATCACTTAGTTTTGTGAACGAAGAGATAGTCCAAGGTTATATATAGGATACAAGTTCTTTGAAGTTTCACATCGTTTAGTTTTGTGAAGGAAAATGGATTCCAAAACTATATATATGATTCAATTTCTTCATTCGAAGATTCACTAGTCAAAGAAAACTTTAAACTTATATTTAACTTTCTTTACTCTCGTATACTCTTGTACTAGAGTATTGTGAAATATAGTTAAATATTTATTTTAGAGTGTTGTGTGTACTGAAAGTCTAGGTTAATTGAAGATATTATTATATGTTGTAATAACATTATATCCTTTATTTATTTTTTCCTCTTTTTTCCTCAATGTTTTGTTTATTTTTTTTCCAATATTATATGTTCTTTTTTAGAATCAAGATTAATATTTTGATCAAAACATATTTTGGGATGTCACAATTCTATATATGACCTCATTAGAAAAATGTAACACAAAGCAAATGATTTTGAGACCAAAATAAAATGGGCAAAATTGCAATATATAGAGGAGACAAAACGTTTAATTTTAAAATAGAGGATAATTTTTATGAAAATGGTAAAATGGAAGAACACAAATAGAATTTTGTCTTGAACCATACTTGACTGACTGATAAATTTCCTCAAAAAGGAGTCCACTCTTATAAATTGAAATGGAGACCAAAATCAATTTTCATTGCTACTAATTAAAATTTTATAGTCAAGTTGGTGTCGTATTTATACAGTAATTAATCAAATACAACAAATGCCAAAATAGTGTTGATTTTTTAAATTCTGAAATGGTAAAGTAATTAATTAAATAACCAGTATTTGGTAAATTTTTACCAAACGTTGTCTGTTACCACCGATTGCAGAAATATCTGACACATAATAATATTCAAAACATTTTTAAAATATTTATTATTTGTGAAGAAAAAACTAATTAATATATATTTATTATTTGTGAAGAAAAATGTAATTAATATTCTGTTGGTTTCTTGGGTACACCTTTTTCCAGTGAAAATGATATTTTGAAGTTATCATAGTACCAAACCATTAACCATGACAATAAAATAATTCAAATGTAATTGAAGTTTATTTTATTATAAACATATTATTTTTAGAATTTAATTAATATATACGGATAGAGTAAAGATTTTTTCATTGTTAATTAATCACAGCCGTTGATTTATTAGAAAAATTTAATGTTAATTTTAATCATTTATAAAATAACACCAACCAATAATTGTGATGTATTAATAGTGTAAAACTTTTTACACTAATAATACATAACAATTAATATCTTATTTTTAACAAAAGTATAATCTTGTACAATGTCATATTATTATTTTTCGTACATATTCGATATATGCCATAGTATATTAGATAAGTATAACATTAGTCTCACGAGAAAGAATGTACAATTTAAACAATTTTTGTCATAATTATGTTAACATTATCTATATTTAAAAAATTTAATGCTTATATTATTACATTTTTTAGTATTGTCTTTTAAAGATAAATTTTAGGTTAATGCTAAATAGACAATAGGTTAATTATAAGAATTTTTAACCAACAAATAAAAATATAATATGAGAAGATAAGAGATCCGAGATAAATATAAAAAGTATCAGACTCAAGTCAATAACAATCAAAAAATCTAACAAGTGTAAAAGATAGTTGAGATTCGGATAAGCTACATGAAACACCTACGTTAACAAGACGAAAGTCAAAAACAAAAAACACCACCCTAAAAGAGAGAAGGCTAGATCTCAGCAGAAAGAAATTATTGTCGGCAGAAGAAAATACTCTAGAGAAACTACCAAGAACACTATGTTGGACAAGTGACTTCAAGTACAAAGGAATTAATGGGGGTTTGAATAATGATATTCAAAATTTGTGATTAATTTAAACCTTTTTCGATTAAGATCATATTAGTAAAGTTTTAGGTGAATAATTTTAACCGAAATAAAATATTGAAAATAAATTGTAGAAAGTAAAAAGATAGGATTATTAATATTGCACCAGAGATTTATACAGGTGTAGTCGAACATTGACCTAGTCATGTCCCTAAGAGGTCTTCTTGAGAGCTCCACTATAAACTTTGAATTTTTGAAGGTTATGCCAACAAATCTTTAATACAGACTTATCCCTAGTCAAATGACAATTTTTAACTCATGTTACACTATCAAACAATTTAGAGATTTATGACTGGTCATAATAACCAAACTAAAACTTTTTACGACAAAGCTTAATAAACCAATAACAAAGATTTTATAAAGGTTGATCTCAAGAACCAAACTCAATCTTTTAAAGGTATCACACCCTTAAGAATATACACGACAAACACAACCACTTACAAAAGTACCTTCCTCACAAGCTTCACTTAGTAGCAATAAGACAATTTTGAAGTGAATATAAATATTTTCCAAAAAAGAGAGAAAAAGATAAACTCTAAAATAATATGAAAACTTTGGAAAGTGGTGTGGTATGAAGTGAGGAAGACTCTCCCTTATATAGTAGTTGGAAACACCAATAAAGGAAATAATCAATGGGCTGAATTTATTATCTAAAAGATTAGACAACTCATATATAATCGATTACAAAGGTCAATTAGGAAATTTTAGATATAGATCTGTTGTAAGTCATTAATGTGTTATCCTTGTTGATTGTATAATTGATTATCATTCTTCTAAGCGATTGTACGAGTGTCCTAATCGATTGGATAAAGAAATTCTTTTGCCAATCGATTGACTCATATTTCTAATCTATTAGATGATTAAGAAAATGGTTGGATAACTTTTTAATCACTTGGTTTTAGTTTAGAAAAATATTTTCAAGTTAAAAAAATATTTTAAAGTGTACGTATGTGTGTGCGTGTGAGTGCACGCACGCGTGTGTATGTGTGTGTGTGTGTGTGTGTGTGTGTGTGTGTGTGTGTGTGTGTGGTCTTAGTACTCTTAAGCTACTACCTTACTTTTGTAAGTAGATTTTACACTTAAGAGAGGGGTGAATTAGGTACTTAGAATATTTTTTCGGTTTTAGACTTAAGTGTTATAATTTTTCCGTTTGGTTACTAAGTGATGAAAGCGATAAAGTGTGGAAAGATAAAAGACACAGTGATATATCCCGGTTCCCCTCACAATCTGATTGTACTCCAGTCTCCTTACGCAGTCAGAGATTTTACTATCTTGTTTGGACTTTGTACAAGCTATCCTAGCACTATACACAAGATCCTAAATAAATAAATAAGGAAAATCCTCTTATGATTAACACTAAGTGACATAAGAGAACAATCCTCCCTTAATCACTCTCTTGTTTCCAACAATCCTGGACACCAAGGAATTCAACAATATTCATAATTTTTACAAGAGTTTTTAAAGTAGTATACAATGTATCAATCACTTGAGTTGATCTTCTCCTTTAAGCAAACAATTCTCTTTATGACACACAAGTTCTCAAGTATGTATGTGGATGAAACTATATGAATTTCCAATGAAGATATGTGCAGAAGTTTCACACAAAAAATTATGTTCAAGAACACTTGAAAATTGAAAGATGAGAGAAAAATGATTTTGAATTGTAGATGAAAGAGGTGTAAATGAAAATCTGAAAGTTATGGTATATATAGAGCCTTAACACCTCTGTAAATGAGTACCAATGAATGAATAGATGCCATGTTTCAAAAACCAATTTAAAATTTTGTTTCTACTGAAAAATGCATGAACCACTGTCACTCCTTCAGTGGTAATCGAATACCATATATGGTGTAACCGATTACACCTGAAGGAACGTTAAAAAAAAAATTCATGTGTAACCGGTTACATGGAATTGAGTAACCAATTACACCTTGCACAAAAGGCTACAAGAGATAAGGTACAGGTGTGGTAACCAGTTACCGCAATTCGGGTAACCGGTTACATGAGCAGACAGTGGCAAAAAAACTTAAGAAAAATTCATGTAGGTCAAAGTTTGATGCGTAAAAATTATTTAATGAAATATGGAATGATTGGAATGAATGTTTTGAGCACTTGACATTATCATATAGAGGTTGAATACTTGTACCTTATTATTTTATGATCAATCCAATACAAGCAATCCAAGACTTGAACTTTATCTCTTGAAAACTTAAATTGCACTTGATGTGAGTCTTGAATCATGCTTTTTGACATAAACACTTTCTTGTAGATTTGTCTTCATCAAAACAATTACTTGAGAAGCTTGTCTTCACATTCTCGCTCTTTTTGCTGATGACAACCTTTTGAAAACTTGATGCAATTTGCTTTCTCTAACAATGTAACTCCCCCTTTATCAATGCCCCCCCTTGATCCATGAGTGAGAGAATTAGAAAGTATATGATTGTTGAAAATTGTTAGTGATATACACATACAACAACATAGCATCTTCTCCCCCTTTGTCATTAAAAAAAGGATGAAAAAAGACTTAACAGTTTATAAACATCCAGGTTGCATGTATCAAGTATCATAATAAAACATAAATGAAATTGAAAACATAACAATAGAACAGTATAACATACTTCATAATATATCTTGTCTTAATTTCATACAACAGAAGTAAAAACAGAAACACAAATAACTTGTCTTAATAACACAATATATAAACTTGTTAAACATAAACTAGAATACCATAAGCTAGAATAGCATAATCTTAAACTTAGTTAAACATAAAAAGACACATAATAGCATAAGAAATACAATTAGATCCTAATCACTATCCTTCGTGTCAACCTCTTCCTCTTCCTCACTTTCCTCTTCACTACTTTCATCTTGGTTTTGGTTTTGGTTTTGGTAAGGTTCTTGATGGAGGCAAATTTAAGTCGGAGTTATCTAAAACCATTAATCATGTAAGACTCAAAGGAGCATAATTTGTTGCAAATAACTTCATTAGTGTATCCGCCATTGGGAGTCGATGGAGAAGCGTTAGTTGAAGAATCATCCTTGTACCTAAAATTGTCATCCTTGTTTTGTATGATTCTGATATTCCTCAAACAAGTCCCAACATTAATTTCACACTCCTTAGGATTCATTATTTTCTCAGGCTCTCTTTTAAAATCAATGTCACAAAATTCCAAAGTCTTGATTACCAATCTTGCATATGGTAAGCCTTATTGATGCAACATATGAAGCATAATGACATACGACTAATTCACTTTCAATTTATTCTTTATGGCATAGATTAGTTGCATTTCCACATCAACGATTTGAGGGTGATTAGAATGCTTCGACATTAAGACGTAGGCAATAAGGTAATGAAGCATCATATCACTAACAAACCGATTTTTTCCAAACAAAGTTAAACGAGAGGTTTCTGGATTTTTCATACTCAAGATGTTCTGTTGAGACAGACGTGAGATGCTAAAAAAAATAGTCAACCTTGTGGTAACCTGGCCATTATGGAACACACCCATGCTGGATTGCTTGACCTTCATGAGGAATATACATACATTTTCCAAAGTCTTCCAGAGACAAAACAATATTTTTGTTATTAAATAAGGTTGAAAGAACACAACCAGGACCTATAGAAAGGTTAGCATAGAACTCTCTAACAAGGTCAGTGTAAAATGGTCCAGAGTCAAAGATAAAGGACACAACTCCTTGATACTTTAGGGTTTCATGAAAATCAAAATTGTGAGATGGAAAAGATGTTAGGTTACCGTATTTCTCCGACATTAGAGGATGATTCCGGATGTTGAAGGTTAGCCTTCTTGCCTTGAGTGTAGGTTATGTGATGCTGGCTTCAACATCAGAAGCTGGCTTGAGCTAACATCTCCAACTTTTCCTTTTCCCCTTTCTTTTCTTGAGGGAGCCATGTGAGAGCTTGAAGGTTTTAAAAAGTTAAGGTTTTTAGAGATTGAAATTCATATTTGATGATGTTGTGAGAAGTGAGTTTGGGAGAGCAATGTATTATAGAGAGGTTTTATGAGCGGGGAATAAAGAAGATTTAATTTTGGAGTTATGGATTTGAGTGGGAAATGAAGAAGGTGGAAGAATAGGGTTGAAGAGTCTAAAGAGTTCAAAGACAATTGGTTGAAAAGTGAAAAGTTATTTTGACTAAAAGTAACAATTTGAATAAAAGCACTTTTGATTAAATAAATTAATTAAAAGTACAAGGCATTTAAAAATATTTAACACTTTTCAGCAACCAAAGTAATTGTAACCGGTTACTAGAAATAGGATAAACGGTTACAGTACACGAAAAGCACTAGTAACACTAAAGAGTGAGCATGTAACCAGTTATCCAAATTGGTGTAACCAGTTACATCATGCAAAAAAAAAATAGAATCATGGTATAGGACAACATGCATGGAAAATAGTGAAAGTAACACTTAGACATGTTAATTTATATCATTTAGCTCTTCTGAATCATGCATACATGTCTTATAAGTTTTGACAACACGTAAAAAATGAAATTTCCACAATAGCTTATAAATAATTCACACAATAAAATTGTTAATTAAAATAAATTTGAAAGTTCGAATGTACCTTAGGTTTTTAATCGACTATTGACGAACACTTTTGAAGAATCAAATGTCAAACTCATCTAATATACCAAGTTCCTTTTGAATTTTGTAAAATGATTCCTTTGCAAGTGGTTTTGTGAATATGTTTATGAGATGATTATGAGTATCCACGAATGAGACTTCAACATCGCCTTTAAGCATATGATCATGGAAAAAATGATGTTGAATGTCGATATGTTTTGTCCTTGAGTGCATGACTGGAATTTTCGTTATGTTTATGGCACTTGTATTGTCACATTTTAACGGAATGCATCCAAGGTTCACGCCGTAGTCGCTAAGTTGTTGTTTTAACCAAAGTATTTGAGCGCAACAACTTCCTACAACAATGTACTCTGCTTCAGTCGTACTAAGAGTTATGCATGCTTGCTTTTTACAAGACCATGATACAAGAGCGTTTCCAAGAATATGACATGTTCCGCTTGTGCTTTTCCAATCTATTTTATAGCCTGCATAATCTGAGTCAGAAAAACCAATCAAGTCACATACACTACCTTTAGGATACCATAAGTCGGTGTTCGTTGTTCCTTTGAGATACTTCATGATTCTCTTCACCGAGACAAAATGTAATTCCTTCAGGTGGGCTTGAAACCACGCACAAAGACACACACACTAAACATTATGTCAGGACCACTTGTTGTCAAATATAATAACGACCCTATCATACCTTGGTACTTTGTGACATCAATTGAAACATCAACTTCATCTTGATCAATGTAAGTTTCGGATCCCATAGGAGTAGCCATTTTCTTGCAATTGTACATGTCGAATCTTTTGAGAAATGTTTTTCAATATTTAGATTGATTAATGAATATCCCATTCTTTTTTTTGTTTGATTTGAAACCCAAGGAAGTAGTTCAACTTACCCATCATGGACATCTCAAATTCTCCTTGCATGGTTGATGAGAATTCTTCACATAAGGATTCATTTGTTGATCCAAATATGATGTCACCTACATAAATTTGCACTAAGATAGTATGATGGTTAATTCTTTTAATAAAAAGAGTAGTATCAACTTTACCTTTTTCGAAGTCGTGTTCGCAAAGAAAATTACTTAACCTATCATACCATGACCTTGGTGCTTGCTTCAATCCATACAAGACCTTTTTGAGTTTGTACACATGATCAATATGTTTGAAGTCTTCAAATCCTGGAGGTAGGGCTGGCAATGAATCGAACCAACACGAAAATAGTTCGGAATTCGCTTCGACAATTAAATCGTTGAACTAGGTTCATGAACCAAATGAGTTGAGTATGAGCGAAAAATTAAGTTCGTTAACTAAATGAGCTGAACTTGAACTATACATAGTTCGACTCGTTAGGTTCATTAGTCAACTCGATTACATATGAGAAGAATTATATTGTCTTTAAGATTAGGTTTAAATATTTACTTCAAATCTTAGACAAATTTAATCTTCAATTTAGTAGTTTTTGAATTAGACTCTCAAATGTATCTCTTGAAAGTTGTGTAGGTTTTGAATTAGTAGATTTCGAAGATAAAGTTAAATTTCAATATGATAACTTTTATTTTATTTTAATATTTTATTTTAAAAAATATATATTTATTTAAAATGTCAAATATACTGAAAAATATATATATTTAAAAAAATAGTTTTTAAGTTCGTGAATCATGTGAGCTGAACCTAATGAGATGAACCTAACGAGTTGAACCGAACTGTTCGTGAACTTATAACGAGTCGAGTTTGAGCTTAAAAAAAAGTTTGTGTCGAACTCGAACTCGAACAATTCTTAACGAGTCGAGTCGAGCTGAGGTGAGTTCGACTCGACTCGACTCATTTCCAACCCTACCTGGAGGTTAACTTACATAAACTTCTTCAAGTATGTATCTATTTAGGAATGTGCTTTTAACGTTCATCTGGTACATCTGAAAATTCAAAGAACAAGCATATGCTAACAATAGTCTAATTGTTTCTAGTTTAGCAATAGGGGCAAATGTTTCCTCGAAATCTATACCTTCCTCTTGATTACAGCCTTGGGATACTAATCTTGCCTTGTTCATAATAATGATACCATTTTCATCTAGCTTATTTTTAAAGATCCATTTAGTTCCTATAATATGCTTACCTTTTGGTCTAGGAACTAAATCTCAAACCTGATTTCTTTCAAACTGATTTAGTTCCTCTTGCATGGCTAGAATCCATTGATCATCATCTAGGGCATATTTGACTTTAGAAGGTTCAATTTGTGAGATAAAATCCATATTGAGACATACATCTTCAAGATTTAATCTTGTTGCAATGCCTTGACTTATATCACCAATGACTTTATCAATTGGATGATCCCGATGGGTTCCCCATTCCTTAGGTAGATCACTATATTTTAATTCTTGTTGAATTGGTTCTTCTTGGAGTTTCAATTGATTATCATTGTTAACTTTTGGAGCATCTTCCTTAGGAACTTCTACAAAATCATCATCATTACACAAAAGAATATTCTCCTTGGAGAGATTAGATTCATCAAATGAGACATGCATAGATTCTTCAATTGTTAAAGTTCTTTTATTATAAATTCTATATGCTTTACTAGTAACTGAATATCCAAGAAAAATTCCTTCATCATATTTTTCATCAAACTTACCGAAATTACCTTTGTCGTTGTTTAGGAAAAAGCATTTATAACCAAATATGTGAAAATGAGAAATGTTTTGTTTCCTACCCTTGAAGTGTTCATAGGTTTTTTTTAAATAGGTCTAATAATAACTCTATTACTTACATAGCATGTCGTGCTCACCGCATCCGCCCAAAAGTATTTTGAAAGATTTGAATCACTGAGAATCATCCTAGAAAGTTCAACAAGAGACCTATTTTTTCTCTCCACCTGACCACCACTCCATTTTGTTGAGGAGTTTTTGGTGCTGAAAATTTATGTAGGATTTCTTGTTCTTCACAAAAATCTTCAAAGGGAGCATTTTGAGATTCTCTACCATGACCACTTTTTGTGGAGGAAATCTTTAGGGATTTTTTATTTTGAATTTACTTTGCATACTTCTTGAACGCCTTGAATGCATCACTTTTCTGCACTAAAAAGAATGTCCAAGAATATATAGAAAAATCGTCAACAATAACTAAAGCATATACATTACCTCTGAAGCTTCTTATTTTTTATGGACCAAATAAGTCCATATGCAACAATTATAGTGGCCTTGAATTGGACACCACATTCTTAGGTTTGAAAGTTGATTTGATTTGTTTTCCCTTTTGACAAGCATCACACAATTTATCTTTGACAAACTTTATCTTAGGCAAACCAAGGACAATATCATGCTTGACTAGTTTATTTAAATGTTCCATATGAATATGAGTAACTCCTTTATACCAAAGCCATGAGTAATTGTTGTTTAACATTAGACATTTTACTTTCAATGATAGATCATTTAGGGAAATCATAAATATATTATTAATTCTTTTACCTTTGAGTTTTACTTCATGAGAGACTTTATCTTTAATGAAACATTCATCCTTGGTGAACTTGATCTTGAAGCCTTTGTCACAAAGTTGGTTAATACTTAGAAGATTGTGCTTTAGTCCTTCAACATAAAGAACATCTTCAATGGATGTGAAAGGTGGTGTTCCAACTTTGCCTATGCCAAGAATTTTTCCTTTGTTATTGTCCCCACAAGTGACATATCCTTTGGCCTTAAGCACTAGATTTAAAAATTTGTTGATATCTGCCGTCATATGCTTAGAACAACCACTATCGAGATACTATATATTAGAAGTGGTCTTCAAGCATACCTTCAAGATAAATTAAGTTTTGTTAGGTACCCAAATTACCTTGGGTCCTTCATAATTAATTCCTTTCTTGACCCACACATAATACCCACTAGTCATACTAAAATTTATAACAAAGCAAGCATTAGGTGTGTAACCAATTATACCACAATAAAAGCAAGTAGAAACAAAGTTACTTTTATATCTAGGAACATAAGATTTATTTTTAATAAATATTATTGTTCTGGCCTGGGCCCCGGCTTGACCGGGCAGGCCCAGCCCAATAATATTCTGCCAGGCCCAATCCAGCTTGGGCCACAGCCGTCGAGCACAGAGTCCCCGGCGGGCAGGTAATGTCCCTTCGCGGGCAGAACCTTCCTCATCTGTATCGAACCCAAGACTCCTCGTCAACCAGACATTGCCCCGTCGGGCAGAACCTCCCTCCGCGGGCAGGACCTGCTCCCTTGTCGGGCAGGACAATGTTTCCTTCACGCGTTCTCCACGTGCTCCCCTCCGCGGGGACACGTCATCCACCAACTTCCCACCTCCGAAAGAGCAGGTCAACCCACTTTCCGGAGTTCACGGAGCAGTTGAACTAGGGCGAAAACCACGTTCTGGTCTTTACTACGCCACGTAAGCCCTAGCAGTCACTTAGGTTGGGCCTGGCCATCTAGCCCAACTCAAATGACCGTTGGCCCTTGTCGCTACTGCGAAAATCGGCGCCGGCTTGACAGGAGAGTCGCCACCGTGCGTTATTTATCCCTCAGAGCGGGAAAGGAAACGCTCGAAGTAAACCTCGCAAAGACGGGAAAAGGTATGGTCATCGCAACCAAAACCTGGATTCGGGAGTCGGTTACGCAAGGGGAAGGTATTAGCACCCCTCACGTCCATCGTACTCGATGGGATCCACGCTTGGTGTTTATAGGTAAAAGGGTGTGTTATCTATCTACGCTAATGGCTGGTCTGAAAAGAAAATAAAAGGACAGGACTCGACAGAACATACGGTGTTCTGGGCCTACGTATTCCCTCGTGCAATGGGAAAGTCAGAGTCAACGTAGTTCGACTGCCTACGTCTAAACGGGGGAAAGATTGCTCGCCAGGACATCGCGTCCTGTGCCTACGTACTTTCATCTGAAATGAAAGATCAGAGCAAACGTAGTTCGGCTAACTACGGGTAAACAGGGGCTCTCACACAGCAGTGAGAAAACAAAACTGGTCCTAAAGGCTCGGGAACCTACAAATACGATCTGGTCTCAAATGCGCTCGGGCAAGAGAAAAGGATAACAATTAATCGTTAGCGGGAAAGTCTCGATCGCACAGCCGCGAGAGAACAAAGGTTAGTCATTAGTGTGCTCGCTAGGATATCGCATCCTATGCCTACATATCTTCGTCTGGAACGAAGAATCAGAGCAGCTGTAGTTCAGCTAACTACGGATCAAGCTACTCAAAAGCTCCTACAGAAAGGAAAGGGAAACCCTAAAAACTATAGCTGAGAAACAGGGGAATCTACCTACTGCTATCACACCAGGTTGACCATCCTAATGTCTATCATAACAACTCCGCAGCGGAGAAGTCAGAGCTCCTAAGGGATCATGGCAACAGGATTAAACTACAAACAAGAAACTGCAACGTAAAGGAATACTGAAAATATGCATGAATGCAACAACTGAACAAACGAGGCACAGGGGCCGCAAACCACAAAGGCAAGGGAGCTCAGCTCTACCGAATACCCACAAGCAAAGCCACGCAATAACAAACAAGCAGAAGGAGGACCACCTCAACTTCTTATGCACACACAGTCTACTTCTAAGATGCACCTACTCAGAAACTATCTAGATGAACACCTAAGTCTAATGCAACATAACATCACACAAGTCAAGCAATACAAAGAGACTTAACCCTGAGCAGGGCTTCTAACACCTGAGACAACTCTCCTAATCTATTTCTAAACAGAACTCTATGCCACGCCTAAGCAAAGCTCTAAGCAACAACCTAATCAAAACCTAAGCAGGAGGAATCAATCCCAGTCTCCAAGCTTCAGAATAAGCTTACCAGAGAAAGGAAGCTAAGCAGACAAGCTCATGGTATCTTCCTCAGGAAAGTACCAGGAGGTTACTACTCAGGAAT
Organism: Lathyrus sativus; assembly: GCA_963859935.3. Taxonomy (NCBI): domain Eukaryota; kingdom Viridiplantae; phylum Streptophyta; class Magnoliopsida; order Fabales; family Fabaceae; genus Lathyrus; species Lathyrus sativus. The sequence goes on from OZ012741.1 coordinate 564,491,126, forward strand.
CATATCCTATGCGGCTCGACAACTGTGATCAGTTTACATCCCTCCTCAGGAGAGATTAAACTCACATGAAGGCTCCGGCGTCACTGGATATTTGGGAAAGAACCTATATGCACTAAGGGAACTAAGTGAACAGACTCATAGGACCTTCCTCAGGAAAGTACTAAGAGGCTGACACTTAGGAATCGTATCCTACGTGGCTCAACAACTGTGATCAGTTTACATCCCTCCTCAGGAGAGATTAAACTCACAAGTTGGCTCCAACATCACTGGATACTTAAGAAATCCTAGACAAACTACTGGAACTAAGTGAATAGACCCATAGAACCTTCCTCAGGAAAGTACTAGGAGACTTCCACTTAGGAATCGTATCCCATGTGGCTCAACAACATGTGATCAGTTTACATTCCTCCTCAGGAGAAATTAAACTCACAAGTCGGCTCCGACATCATTGGATACTTACGAAAGAGGTGAGAAGGAAGGATGAAAGTCACTCACAGTGCCTTCCTCAGGAAAGTACCATAAACTCCCTTCAAACTTCGGGATCTCGAACCTCACAAACAGACACCAAGCTCCTAGACTAAGCCTCAATCCAATGCATCTCTGCAAGCTCCAACAGGACTTCAATCAGCTCCCACCTTCAGGAAGAATCCACAGGCCAACAAACTACAAAAGACTATCTCTGAAGTTCAACCACAGTTGAACTCCAAAGTCAGAAGTCATCAAGACTTCCCCTATCTTCAGGCTCAGACAAATCACAGCAGAACACCCTACAAAAATCTATCAAAAATCTACGGGGAAACCTACATGGCTCTAGGGTAACATACTAAAAAATCAGAACAAAATTCAACACCAGATGAAAGAAATAAAATCGGCAACACAGACATATCCACAGACCAATTATTCAAACATCAATAACAGTGACAAAATGCAATTAAAATAAAAAGGCATGATGGAGCTAATATTTTTGTATTATAAAATTCTACACTGAATCACGAGTCTACAGAAAAAAGAACGGAATTATTTGACCAATTCTACCATTTTTTATGAATTTTTTAATGATATGCATGCATTGAAAATATTAAAAACAAATCAATTAATTGAAAAATATGCAAAATATAACAAACAAAAAAAATAAAATGTCCCTTTTATTTTTATTTAATTTTCTAAACATTTTTCATGAAATGGATGGAAAAAGAATTATTAAAAAACCACAATTATTTACATTTATGATTTATTTACATGTATTAAAATATAAAAGAAAAAATCAAAATAAAAGAAAGTGACATGGAGGGTGCAAACAGCAGGATATTTCAGCCTATTCTACATTGGGCCCTGATTGGGGGGTGCCAATAGCGGAGGGCGCAGGGCCCAAGTCTGAAAACAAACAAGTCAGAAAAACCTATGGGGGGTGCAGCACTAGCAAGGTTTCAGTGGATATTATTACTGGGCTTACGCCCAGGGGGTGCAGGAAGTAAATTGGGGCCTAAGGCCCAACTCACTCTCTCAGACTCTCACGCTAAGGGGGTGATTGAGTAATTGAGGTGGGTGCGTTAGTAAAACGCTTGGGCCTAAGCCCAGTCCAAACAAACCCTAATCCAGAACGAACCCTAACAAAACTATTCTTCCTCCTAACCTCTCAGGGTACTGTTCATCCAAATACCCAGCGCCGCTCTGTTCTCTCAACACACTCTCTCTGAACTCTCTCATCTCCTCTCAAACTCTCTGAACAAACCCCAAAATCAAACACAATCTCAGTACCGCCACACTCAAACCACGCATCAAACACACTTCCAAACCCTAACATCCCTAAAATCTCAATGAACAAACACAACCTAAGGCCATTCTATCAATCAGAAGCGACATGCAAAATGAGGACGCACCTGGATGAGAAGCAAGAACGAGCTAAGGTGTTCTTGAAGTTCGTTGAAGAACGAAGACCTCAGAGTGCGAAGATCTTGAAGATTTCTGGTGAATCTGGCTAGATCATGGAAGAAAACTGGAGGCGCTGCGTTGGTTGAAGATCGTTGAATGTCTGAGCGTGCTGGAAAAATTGATGGAGGATTGCTATTATTCTGGAAAGATCTTGATGGACGATGAAGATCTGAGATGATTTCTGGAAAAAATTCGTATGAAGGTTTGAAGGTTTAGTGATTTCTGGAGAACTGTGGGATGAAGGTGATGAAGGTTTAATGGCGTTTCTGGAGTTTGGTTGGAGGTGGATGAAGGTGGAGGACGATTTCTGGAAATTAATGATGAAGATGATGAATGTCTGGAAAAATTCTTGATAGATGATGAATGTTGATGATTCCGGCGAGGTGGAGACGGTGGAGATCTGGGAAGAAGATGAAGATCTGAGGCCTTTGGTAGCTCCGGTGGAAAGGACGGTGGCCGGCGGCGTTGCTAGGGCGTTTGCATGCCCGGCGGTAAGGGGGCTCTGGCGAGGACGAGAGGAGGCCAGGTGGCTCAGGGAGATGGTTGCATGCGTGCCACGTGGTGGCGTGGAGAGAGAGAGAGAGATAGTGGGGGACCGGTGGGCCACGTGGTGTGATTCTGAGAAAAACGTGTGGGGCCTCTGCATGTGTGACACGCGTCACTTTTATACCCTTGGAGTTCGCTGGAATTCTCTAGAACATTCCAGGCTGCGCTGGACTCTTGGACACATTTGGACCATCATTTTTTTTGGACTTTGGCTGAATTCTTTGGACAAACAAATGCATGGGCCTCAAACATTGGACTCTGGCCCACGAAATTGACCAAACAAAATCTGTAAAAACTGAATAAAAAACAATAAAACCTAATTATATCTAATTTCCTAATTAATCTAATGATTAATCCTAATAAAATCTAAAAAAAAGACAATTAACCTAATTAAACTCTAAAAAAGATTAAAAGCCTAATTAATTCTGAAAATCAATTAATCCTAATTAATTCTATATTAATCTAATCAAATCTAAAACACAATTAATATCTAATTAAACTCTAAAATTCACTAATCCTAATTAAACTCCTATTATCATTTAATATCTATTAAAATCCTAATATTAATAAAAGAAACTATATTATTTTCTATAGAAAAATTCCTAAAAATGATTTAAAAGAAAAACCATATTATTCTAAAATGATAAAACTATTTAAAATCTTATTTAAAATTCTACAAGTGATTAAAATCTATTTAAAAAATCTATAAAATCCTAAAAAAGAGATTAAACTATAAAAATATTCTAAAACCCTATTTAAATCCCAGAAAAATCTATAAAGCCTGTTAAAAATTCACAAAAGCCTATTAAAAATCCTAAAAATGCAGATGAATGCAAATGACTCCCATAAAAGCGCACGAGACCAGATCGAATCGAACGGAGATCCCCGGGCATCAGAATATCCCCAAAATCACTGAAAAATCACCGAGGAGCGCACAATTTCCCGAAAATAAAACCCTGGTTATCTGGACTGGATCTGCCATATCTGATAGACAAAAATCAAGCTGTAAACTCTGATATCCCCTGCTTGTGCACAAAAATCATCTGTCTGAGCTGTGAATATGAAATTGAACCATGAGTCAGATAGGAGAATCGGTTGGTCAAATTTTAGGGTGCAACAGCTGCCCCTATTCAAGCGACTTGGACCTGAAGGGTTTGAAGAGCGCTCAGCCTTCAAACATTCAGAGGTACGAGACGGTTGAATACAAATAAAACCCGAAAATTTGCCAACCGCGAGCATATACTGTTAACTGCTTGGAGAATAAAGTCCAGAAAAACTGAGTCCAGTCATTACGGCACCAAACTGATTGATCATCTGATAAAGAACTCCTGATTGAATACCCGTTGCTTGTGATACCCCATGTAACAAACCCTGATGGTTGCAACAACATACTTGATTCTCTCACATTGCCTACTGATAGGCAGGAAGAAATATACTCACATCGCCCAAAGATGGACGGGAAGACACCTTGATTGAATACTCACTTCGTCTAATGATAGACGGAAAGACAACATTAATCTCCATATTCGCATCGTCTAAGGGTAGACGGCATCATCCTGATTGATGAACAACTCATTATTCTCATCGTCTAAGGGTAGACGGGATCATCCTGGTTGATGAACAACTCATTATCCTCATCGTCTAAGGGTAGACGGCATCATCCTGATTGATGAACAAATCATTATTCTCATCGTCTAAGGGTAGACGGGATCATCCTGATTGATGAACAACTCATTATTCTCATCGTCTAAGGGTAGACGGCATCATCCTGATTGATGAACAACTCATTATTCTCATCGTCTAAGGGTAGACGGCATCATCCTGATTGATGAACAACTCATTATTCTCATCGTCTAAGGGTAGACGGGATCATCCTGATTGATGAACAACTCATTATTCTCATCGTCTAAGGGTAGACGGCATCATCCTGATTGATGAACAACTCATTATTCTCATCGTCTAAGGGTAGACGGTATCATCCTGATTGATGAACAACTCAATTCACATCGTCTAAGGATAGACGGAAAGTCACCATAATCTCCACATTCACATCGTCTAAGGATAGACGGGAAGACACCATTATCTCCATGTTCACACCGTCTAAAGATAGACGGGAAATCACCATAACGCAATTCAACACCATCCTTTGAATTTCAGAATCCTTCTGTCTACGGGAATTGATGGAGAAGTCAATATCCTTGAAGGGGCCACATCGTCAGTATGGACTAACGGGAAGAAAAACCACCTTTTAAGAAACATGTCGTCAATAAGAATCGACAATCACGAAAACTGAACATTCTTCGAAGAGCTTCGACATCAATAGGGATTGATGGTCAGAAAAGTCTCTCTTAAATGTCATCATATCCAATAACCAGAAAGAGAACCGATATTCAAAATCATTTTGAAACCCCTCAACAACTAAGGATAGCCGGAGAAGACTCGCTGGGGAAACACCTCATCATATGTATGATCTGGCAATAAGAAACCTGCTAAACAATAGCTCGAAACTTCACATCGTCTGCTGCCAGACGGAAAGGAAGGCCACTTACTAGAAAAGCTCTATTTTGAACTCCATTGAAGATTGCCTGAAACTTCACATCGTCTACTGATAGACGGTAAGGAAAGCATATCCTGGGAGAAACCCCTTCTTGAAATCTTACTGCGATCACCCGCAACTTCACATCGTCTATGGATAGACGGAAAGAAAACCACATTCGTACTCCAGACGTCTAATGCTAGACGGAGAAATCCACTTATTGGGGGAACACATCGCCAATATGAATTGACGGGAAGAAAAGCTTGTCAACATCAGATGACTGACTGATCAAAGCATAATCGCTGTATGATCTGAGATACAAATAATCCGCTGAACTGTCTGAATACTGTTGCTGGATAAATGCCCCTGATCACAGAGTAATTCACGTGCCATATGAGGCTGATAGAAAACCTGACTTATGCTTTGTATGCATATGCAAATGCTTTAATCTTTCTACAGCGTAATGCTCCATCCTGGATGGAAATGCGACGCATTCTGACAATGATATGCAAGTATGATGCAAGTATGATGATGCATGCAATATGCTAGCAGGCTCGAGCTGCCGGAGAAGGCCGGGTACAGAAAACCACTTCAGCAAAATAAATGCTGAAGGCGAGGCCAACTTTGCTGGGGATAACCCGGATATCACTGAATCGTCCTAGCAAAATAAATGCTGGGAGAGTGAAATCAACCATGCTGGGGATACCGGGAACTTAACCGAACACTTTGACGAAGTAATACCCTGCTGGGGAATGTAACTCCATTGTAAAATAGCAGACGTGCTGAATATGATTGGACTTCTCTGGGAATAGCTTACCCGTACCAATGACAAATTGGTCTCTGCTGGAGACGATGGAGGGAGTCCTCCTGCGCACTGACGACGCTCGGATCTGGAAATTGATGCACCAACACGGACGGGCTTCACAGTAATCGCAAACTTGGATTTGAGCTCTTAAGCCATCTTACTGGGTCAGGTACACCTGACGCTGGAAAACATTCTTCCTGAATACACAGCCTTTTAGTGAAGAGTCAAGGGATAGTGACACGACTTCCCGCATTCATCTCGCTCTCGAAAATCGACTGCATCTGCTCGAATAACCCTGAATGGCCTTGCTGATACAGAGAACAACAATCCTTTCGCTTCTGATATGCCTCAGCCTACGGGACCTTTGTGGGGATAGCCCTTGAAAGAGAATCTGCAAATTTGTTGCCCCGATGGTCTGATATAACATGCCTCAGCGTTCTGAACTTCTGAGATACTTCACCTTGAATGCTCCTCGCACAAACCTTTGCGCGCTTAAGGTGGTCTGCCCCTGACTGCAACTCCTTGATTATCTGATTCAGAGTAGCACCTCCTGACTACGGCGCATTCACCGAATCTCAACCTGATTGCCCCAGAATAACTGACTTCGAAAAGCTGACCTGACTGGGGATCACAATAAAAGCTTGCCCCTGCTCTCGGAATATTCGGGCGCTCTTCATTCTATCTTGATCATACTTTCCATTGCAGGAAACTTTTCTGCTGTCAAGCGCTTACTCGCAAGTAAAACAAGTTGTTATGCATAAAAGATGTATTAATGCAACACATATGACAGCTTTGACATCCAATCTGTTCACTGGGAAAAAGAAAAACAGTTTATGGCATATAATGCACAAAACATTTGTCGACATCAGTATCAACATGGTAAGAGGAACCTTTTTAAGAGTCAGAATCGACACGACCTTTACCGGAGTATGCTTTCGAAACAACCTGCTTCAATTAGGACTTTCGAAGGTTGTAACATGGTCAGGTTCATGGTTTTGAAAGGAAAGGATAAAGGCTCAAAGTTTACTTTAACCCACCCATTCTCCTTGATGTTCTCCGATCCTATGTTCAGCTAATTCGACCTTAGCGCTCACCTCTCAGAGGCTGAAAGAAAATAGGAATGATAGTTCGAGAAACTTTTGGATTTTGGAGTGACAGTCACTCACTTTTCGTCTTTGACATTTGTGGTCACACGACTTGTATTTTCATCGAGGATTTTTCTTTTGATCCTTTTCACTTTTCCTTTTCATATCCCTAACTTTTGCCTGGACTGACTCCTTTTGAGTATCTTTTGATTTTTTTAAGTCCAGCGGGATGCCCTCATTTTTGCCTAAGTCATTTGTTTTGAATTTTTCTTGACTTAGCGGGCTTTTGATTCTTTTTCATTCTTCTTTTTTCGAACAAGTCGTGTGACATTGGTTGTCTGACTCTTTGGGAATGATGTGGCTGTCCCACTCTTGATTGAACCATTGTGGTCTTTTAGGCACGACCTCTAGGGGTGTGATTGATCCTTGAACGGACACTCCTCTTGTAATTTGGACGCTCGGTCAAATTAGCTAACACCTACCCTGCCCCAGGTTAAGATTGAGGGTTTTTCGTTTTCAGAAAGAACTCCTACTACAAGGCTCAAAGGGGTTGACAAGGGATTATCTTCCTTATATCTCCGGTGTTTAAGGGTTTGAAACAATGCCTGTACATCATCAGCAGGTTTTATTTCAAAAGCATACAATATCGGAATTTGCATGTCGGTCATTTTCGTCATCCTCCCCAAATTCTTCTTAACCAAACGTTGGACCTTTGTAAAAACGATTAGTGAACACGACTGGATTCAATCAAAACATGCATATTTATTTCATTATCATCAATTCGAATGAAAACAACAAGTTTTACAAACAAGCTTACAAATTCAAACAGGAAAGCAATTACAAATGTAAAGCAATGACAAGCTAAAACAAAGAAAATATGCTAGCTTCTGAGAATCGGGCTTTCACGTCTGCCCTGCTGCTGAACCAGCTATCTTTATTAGAGGCAATCTGATGCTGTCTTGATCTGCTTTCAATGACTCAACCAAACTATAGAGCTCTTACTCCTTCATTCAGATGATGTGGGGACCTCTCTGCCCGAAGCTGATTGCTGCACTGTCAAGCAAATCCTGCACTTTGTGCTTAAAAGCATGGCAGCCTTCTATATCGTGACCCGGGGCTCCAGAATGAAACTCACAGTGCTTGCTTGCGTCATAACCAAACGGGGGAGTTCCCGTTATTGGTGCCAGAGTTCTTGTCTCTACCAGATTCAATCTCAACAATGTCTGCAACAACTCGGCATATGTTGAGGGAGGCTTCTCAAACACTCTTCTCGACTTGCCGCCCTGGAATCTTCTTTGAGTTTGCTGTGCCCCCTGCTGAGGCTGCTGCTGCTGGTATCGGGTTGACCCTTGAGCACCCTTCGTATCAAATGCAACATCGGTTTCTTGATCTTCGATGTACTGAACACTCTCCTTATGCTTAACCATTTTCTTTCTCAGATCTGCCCCAGGAATAGGCAACAATTGTGGGCCTGGAGATTCTGACACCATGGAGTCCAGGATACGCTTTTGACCCACTGCAGCTTTAGAAACATCTGTCATTTTAGCATCGACTGAGACAGGAGCAATATGCACAGCTACGCCGCCCGGCGTGAATTCAATATCGTGCGAGTCAATCAGGTCTTGAACGTTGTGCTTGAAAGCATGACAACCCTCGATGTCATGTCCGAATGCCCCGGAATGAAATTCACATTGTTTACTGGCATCGTACCCTTGAGGAAACGCTTTCGTTGGTTGTGTCAACGCTCTTTTCTCCACCAGATTAAACCTCAGTAAGATCTGCAAGAGCTCAGCATATGCCATAGGTGGTGCCTCAAACATTCTCTTTGGCTTCCCTTCCTGGATCCTCTGTTGAGCCGGATGCATCTTCTGTTGCTGCTGCTCAGGTTCCACATGCACAGGTAGCGCGAGCTTCTTCATTGCGGCTTCAAATAGCTGATCGTCTTCTTTCCTAAGCACATTCTTGACTACCTCCATGATCAAGCTCACTTGGGTCTTCAGCTGACTGTTCTCCTCTTTGAGAATCTTCTGCTCTGAACGCAACTCTTGCATGTCTCTCATTATCTGCCCCAGCTGGCTTTGGACTTCGATCAATTCAACCTGATTCTGTTCCATATCTCTGGAGGAATTCCTGCAACAAACTGGATGATGAAGAAATAAGACCCACGGTTCTGATATACCTGTTAAATGATAATGCAGCGCAGAAAGCAAACACACATTCACAACGAGATAAAGAGAAACCCAAGCTATAAGCAAACAGACGAACATCTCCCATAAATGTACAACCAACAAAATCAGCAGGTAAGCACAAATGAGTACGAATACAGTGACCCCAGCCAACAATCCTGGTGGTGGTCAGCAAATACTGATGCACAAAAGCTAAACGGGTTAAGCAGAGAAAACAGATGCGGCATCCGACGCGAAAACCTCTAGAAATTTCCCCCATATTCAACTGAACTCTCTGATTGACAATCCTCGGAGCACACACTTCCTGCGGAGTCTTCCATGACATTAACTGACGAACCCGCACAACTGGAAGATGGAAAATCATTAATCTGAACACAACCCTGAGGCGTGATGCAAATACGGCTAGAGTCTAACAGATCCTGAACCTGACTTCTAAGCACTTTACAATCATTGGTTGAATGCCCCTGTGCCCCAACATGGTACTCACAGCGGGCGCTGGCGTCAAAACCGGGAGGATACGGTGGAATCACCGGCTTAGTCTCTTTCGGCACTATCAATCTACTTCTGACCAGATCTGGCAACAACTGACTGTACGACACCGGTAGCTGAGTAAACTGCCTTTCAGGCTTCCTTGGTCTTCGTGGAGCATGCTGACGCGATCGGCGATAGGATGACCGTTGACTTGAAGTGTCTGAAAACTGATCCTGAGATGCTAGAGATTCTGAGGTGACGTCATCTCCTTCCCATTCTTCTTGAGAACTGACAACTGACTCAATCTCATTAACTGGGATGCAAGGAACACCTCGAAACTTTCCACTCCTGAGTCCTCTTTCCACAATCTCTCCCAACCTCATCAGGCCCACAAAGCTTGTGCAACTGAATAATTTGTCAAAATAATGGCTTTTCAGAGTACCCAAGAAGATGTCAACCAGTTCCCTTTCCGGAAGCGGTGGTTGAACACTAGCAGACAATTCTTTCCACCTTCGCAAATACGCTCTGAATGATTCATTCTCTGCCTGAGACAATTCTTGCAGATCTACGAGACTAGGAGTCAAATCCAAGTTGTAATCATATTGCTTTATGAAAGCTCTGGCTAAATCCACCCATGATCGAATCTGATTACTCTCTAATTGCACATACCATCTCAGGGATGCCCCAGTCAGGCTATACTGGAAGCAATGGATCATCAATTTGTCATTTCGCACAAACGAAGTCATCCTTCGACAGAACATCATCAAATGCAACTTCGGACAGCTATCTCCCGTGTATTTTTCAAATTCCGGCATTTTGAACTTGTGCGGTAACACGAGGTCAGGGACCAAACACATGGCTACAGCATCCAGGTTAATAACATCTTTCGCTTCCAAGGCTTTCATTTGCTCTTCCAACGCTCGGAGTCTTCTACCATCGTCAAGAGCTCTTGGATCTCCTAACCCGGTCACCGGAATATCTCTCCGGTAATTCATCGCAGGGAAAGCAACACATTGATTGTTAACAGGAGGATAATATTCATTTCGGGCAAGAAACTGCTCATGCTGATCTCGGTTCTCAACAGCAGGCTGTACAACTTGGTCTGCAGTAATATTGTTTGCTTGCGGGAAGCCTTCCATAGAATCATACTGATGGTTGGACGCCATAGTAAACCCTGCCTGGGTGTCAGGAACCTGGAAATTGCCTTCAGACATAGCCACCAATTACCGGTAACCGACTATGCTGCTTGATTCTGCTCAAATCCGCTTCAGCCCCTTGGTCGTCTTCAACACCCCACTCTTGCCTCAAACAATTCCCCGAGAATCACTTTCTGGTGAAAACAAAGGCTGGATAAGTGCTCTGACCTGCTAGAGAAATGCTATGCAATATGATTTATGCAAACAGAAATACAAAAATGCTAACGTGCATGTGTGCATTGGAGATATTTTCCCTCCAATTCCAGTGTCAGTGGTAGCAAGACGAGATAAGCCATAAAGACAATATTTGGAAAATCCCTCATATATTGATTAGAATAACAGTCTTGTCAAGAAGTTACATAACTATGCTCCATACAGCTGATATGACAAAGAGGATCCCAACCAACATGCCTGGTGGTGATCTCAACATACAGAATACAAGAGAAATCAAATACGGGTACGATTGCGGAAGTCCTCGACCATCTTCTTTGTCTCTGCATGATCCGGTTGATAAATCAAACCTTCTATCAGTCGATCCCTCTTCCTGACCGTCCCCTGGATGTCTCTGACAAAGTCTTCCCAAGCCTTATCATTGGCACCGCCCCCTGGTTTGGGTCTCTTGGCATCTGCTCTATGCTGGAGATCTTCCAAATTCTTCATGGCATCTGTCAACTTGCGCTCGGCTTCGTATCGGCGACAGGCTTCTTCTTCAAGCTCTTCGTTCTTCACTTTGACCTGTTCTTCTAACTGAGCAATCTGTGTCTTCAGCTCTCCTTCTCGCTCCTTGCGCTTGGTCATAGTGAGATCCCAGTGTTCTCTGAACTTGGCTAGCTTTGTATAGGCCCTTTCCAGCTCTTGCTTCTTGGTGGCCAATACACTACTAACTGAGTCTACATCTAACTCCAAACGCTTCTTGGTTTCAGTCAATTCCAATAGCGTAGCCTTCAGATGTTTCAGAGTTTCAGCCTGTTGCTTAGAAATATATTCTGTTTCATTCTTTTCATGCCGAAGCTGGGCATTCTCCCGCTCTAAAGCCTCTTTAGCCCTGGCTAGCTCTTCTTTCTCCGCCATCAGCTGCTTGTAAACCTGAATGTCCACAGTGGTAGGTTCTTCTACCGGAGGGGGATGCAATGGCTGAACTGCTGGATACGGCATAAGGAACTTCACAGCTCGCTCACGAATCCATTCTTCATATGAGCTAGGACCTCGAGTATCCCCTCTGCTACCTGAAAACTTCCCTCTCTTGTGCAAGTTTTTCCAGGCTTTCTCAAGTTTGGTCAGCATTTCTTTCCCTATCGCCCCGGTGAGATACAGGGATTCCTGTATCTCCTCGGGCTTTGGCGCTCCTTGAGGTATATACCCAAATTGCTTGATCAATAAGGACGGGTTATAGTTGACACAACCTTTCCTTCCTATTAACGGAACATTCGGGAATCCTTCGCCTTTGAGTATGACTTCAGCTCCAAACACCTCTTTAATGACCCATACCACGTTCTCAGCAGTCAATCCCATTAAGCGCTCGGGCCATCCTAGAGAATTGATAGAGGTGACAAACGGACCTGACTTAGGCAAATGACTGGTGAACCACCTGCATAGGAGAGGTACGCAACAAGACACATTCCTTCCTCGTCGCTTTTCATTCTGATAGTGAGTTGAATGGTGGATATCTCCCAGCAAAGTAGGGACTGGGTTTCCCGCAGCCAAAATATAGAAGGCATCTGAATCAACGAAATCAGGAATATTCGGGAACAACACGATGCCATACACGCATACAGCAAGGATAACGTCAAAAACATCCCATTTACCCTTCTGGGCATACTCTCGAGCCTTATCCACTAAGACATCCAACGGAAATCCCCATACGTCTCCTCTTCTGATCATTTTCCCAGACAACTCAGACTCTTTCAAGCACAGGATGGCAGAAAGCTCAGCTAGCTTAGGCTCAGCGTCCGTACGATAAAAAGGCATCTGCTCACGGATCGGTATATCCAGAAGTGCAGAGTACTCCTCCAGGGTAGGAGCCAAAACAAAGTCGGGAAATACAAAACACCTGAGCTCCGCGTCGTAAAACTGTAACAGAGTATAGATGCCGCTGGTCTCGTAGACAGATGGCTGATAAACGTAGGTCAGAATCCTCCCATATTTCTTTCTGAAGTCACCCATTCCTCTCTTCTTAGCAATAGCCATCAATTCTAACAATAGACTGATATTCGGCGACGGAAACTTGTAGGGCAATACTCTCTTCAGGTTATCCATGTCTTGCTAGGAACAAACACCAGAACTGGAAGGGAAAATACGTACCTGCAATACACACACGTTAGTTGAATGCAGATGGTAACGCAATGATGCAATATGATAAATAATGCAATCTGCGAACACAGGGGCTATGCTGTAGCCTGAAGAGGAATATCTCTGTGATCAAGAACAGAAAACCAATCACGGTCATCAGAACCTCGTGCCACTAACTATCATCTGATGCTCAAAAATATCAATCCCCTGGTAAGAAAACCATCTGAACCTCTGTATCTGACGAGAATACCATCTGATAATAGCCTCAACCTCAGATAAGAAACCCATCTGACCCAGACAACACACCTGGAGATGAATCAAGAATACCATCTGATAAAGATAATGAATCATGGTTTCTGAAGGCCAGTTTTCCTGCAATAACCCAGTCCCTCTCACAGGTAGGATAGACCTAATCCACGGACAAAGGTACGGCATCCTATGCGGTCGTCAGCATCACAGACTTTCATGAGTGACGATACGATTCCCAGAAGGAGTGGCATCATCAAATCATGAAGAGGCCTCACTTAGCTGACTTCCAAATGATCGGTCCCCAGAGTCGACAATCCTCACGTCTGGACCCCCCTCAGATCCTCAGGACCGGAAAGGAGCACCTCTGCAAGAATCTCGTCTGAGCGCAAATTTTCGTAGGGAACTGTGCCTGCTCAGCAGACAGGTTCGTCTACTACTTCTCCGCAACTATATCTAGGTGTGTACTCAAGCCCAGGCCCGGCTTCTCACTCACAGTAACCTCCCTTTGCCCACAGCAATAATCATGATAATATAATGCTGGAAAATAAATGCGGAAAGGTAAAGGTACAGAAAAGTAAAGTGCAGAAAAGTAAAATACAGTATGCACAACACCCAACCAATAAACACCCAAGCGCTAGGATTGACTCGCGTAGGGGATGGGAAACGGTCCCAGCATAAGGGATGGGAAAATCCCTAGATGCTATAAGTCCCCAGCAGAGTCGCCAGCTGTCGCTACTGCGAAAATCGGCGCCGGCTTGACAGGAGAGTCGCCACCGTGCGTTATTTATCCCTCAGAGCGGGAAAGGAAACGCTCGAAGTAAACCTCGCAAAGACGGGAAAAGGTATGGTCATCGCAACCAAAACCTGGATTCGGGAGTCGGTTACGCAAGGGGAAGGTATTAGCACCCCTCACGTCCATCGTACTCGATGGGATCCACGCTTGGTGTTTATAGGTAAAAGGGTGTGTTATCTATCTACGCTAATGGCTGGTCTGAAAAGAAAATAAAAGGACAGGACTCGACAGAACATACGGTGTTCTGGGCCTACGTATTCCCTCGTGCAATGGGAAAGTCAGAGTCAACGTAGTTCGACTGCCTACGTCTAAACGGGGGAAAGATTGCTCGCCAGGACATCGCGTCCTGTGCCTACGTACTTTCATCTGAAATGAAAGATCAGAGCAAACGTAGTTCGGCTAACTACGGGTAAACAGGGGCTCTCACACAGCAGTGAGAAAACAAAACTGGTCCTAAAGGCTCGGGAACCTACAAATACGATCTGGTCTCAAATGCGCTCGGGCAAGAGAAAAGGATAACAATTAATCGTTAGCGGGAAAGTCTCGATCGCACAGCCGCGAGAGAACAAAGGTTAGTCATTAGTGTGCTCGCTAGGATATCGCATCCTATGCCTACATATCTTCGTCTGGAACGAAGAATCAGAGCAGCTGTAGTTCAGCTAACTACGGATCAAGCTACTCAAAAGCTCCTACAGAAAGGAAAGGGAAACCCTAAAAACTATAGCTGAGAAACAGGGGAATCTACCTACTGCTATCACACCAGGTTGACCATCCTAATGTCTATCATAACAACTCCGCAGCGGAGAAGTCAGAGCTCCTAAGGGATCATGGCAACAGGATTAAACTACAAACAAGAAACTGCAACGTAAAGGAATACTGAAAATATGCATGAATGCAACAACTGAACAAACGAGGCACAGGGGCCGCAAACCACAAAGGCAAGGGAGCTCAGCTCTACCGAATACCCACAAGCAAAGCCACGCAATAACAAACAAGCAGAAGGAGGACCACCTCAACTTCTTATGCACACACAGTCTACTTCTAAGATGCACCTACTCAGAAACTATCTAGATGAACACCTAAGTCTAATGCAACATAACATCACACAAGTCAAGCAATACAAAGAGACTTAACCCTGAGCAGGGCTTCTAACACCTGAGACAACTCTCCTAATCTATTTCTAAACAGAACTCTATGCCACGCCTAAGCAAAGCTCTAAGCAACAACCTAATCAAAACCTAAGCAGGAGGAATCAATCCCAGTCTCCAAGCTTCAGAATAAGCTTACCAGAGAAAGGAAGCTAAGCAGACAAGCTCATGGTATCTTCCTCAGGAAAGTACCAGGAGGTTACTACTCAGGAATCATATCCTATGCGGCTCGACAACTGTGATCAGTTTACATCCCTCCTCAGGAGAGATTAAACTCACATGAAGGCTCCGGCGTCACTGGATATTTGGGAAAGAACCTATATGCACTAAGGGAACTAAGTGAACAGACTCATAGGACCTTCCTCAGGAAAGTACTAAGAGGCTGACACTTAGGAATCGTATCCTACGTGGCTCAACAACTGTGATCAGTTTACATCCCTCCTCAGGAGAGATTAAACTCACAAGTTGGCTCCAACATCACTGGATACTTAAGAAATCCTAGACAAACTACTGGAACTAAGTGAATAGACCCATAGAACCTTCCTCAGGAAAGTACTAGGAGACTTCCACTTAGGAATCGTATCCCATGTGGCTCAACAACATGTGATCAGTTTACATTCCTCCTCAGGAGAAATTAAACTCACAAGTCGGCTCCGACATCATTGGATACTTACGAAAGAGGTGAGAAGGAAGGATGAAAGTCACTCACAGTGCCTTCCTCAGGAAAGTACCATAAACTCCCTTCAAACTTCGGGATCTCGAACCTCACAAACAGACACCAAGCTCCTAGACTAAGCCTCAATCCAATGCATCTCTGCAAGCTCCAACAGGACTTCAATCAGCTCCCACCTTCAGGAAGAATCCACAGGCCAACAAACTACAAAAGACTATCTCTGAAGTTCAACCACAGTTGAACTCCAAAGTCAGAAGTCATCAAGACTTCCCCTATCTTCAGGCTCAGACAAATCACAGCAGAACACCCTACAAAAATCTATCAAAAATCTACGGGGAAACCTACATGGCTCTAGGGTAACATACTAAAAAATCAGAACAAAATTCAACACCAGATGAAAGAAATAAAATCGGCAACACAGACATATCCACAGACCAATTATTCAAACATCAATAACAGTGACAAAATGCAATTAAAATAAAAAGGCATGATGGAGCTAATATTTTTGTATTATAAAATTCTACACTGAATCACGAGTCTACAGAAAAAAGAACGGAATTATTTGACCAATTCTACCATTTTTTATGAATTTTTTAATGATATGCATGCATTGAAAATATTAAAAACAAATCAATTAATTGAAAAATATGCAAAATATAACAAACAAAAAAAATAAAATGTCCCTTTTATTTTTATTTAATTTTCTAAACATTTTTCATGAAATGGATGGAAAAAGAATTATTAAAAAACCACAATTATTTACATTTATGATTTATTTACATGTATTAAAATATAAAAGAAAAAATCAAAATAAAAGAAAGTGACATGGAGGGTGCAAACAGCAGGATATTTCAGCCTATTCTACATTGGGCCCTGATTGGGGGGTGCCAATAGCGGAGGGCGCAGGGCCCAAGTCTGAAAACAAACAAGTCAGAAAAACCTATGGGGGGTGCAGCACTAGCAAGGTTTCAGTGGATATTATTACTGGGCTTACGCCCAGGGGGTGCAGGAAGTAAATTGGGGCCTAAGGCCCAACTCACTCTCTCAGACTCTCACGCTAAGGGGGTGATTGAGTAATTGAGGTGGGTGCGTTAGTAAAACGCTTGGGCCTAAGCCCAGTCCAAACAAACCCTAATCCAGAACGAACCCTAACAAAACTATTCTTCCTCCTAACCTCTCAGGGTACTGTTCATCCAAATACCCAGCGCCGCTCTGTTCTCTCAACACACTCTCTCTGAACTCTCTCATCTCCTCTCAAACTCTCTGAACAAACCCCAAAATCAAACACAATCTCAGTACCGCCACACTCAAACCACGCATCAAACACACTTCCAAACCCTAACATCCCTAAAATCTCAATGAACAAACACAACCTAAGGCCATTCTATCAATCAGAAGCGACATGCAAAATGAGGACGCACCTGGATGAGAAGCAAGAACGAGCTAAGGTGTTCTTGAAGTTCGTTGAAGAACGAAGACCTCAGAGTGCGAAGATCTTGAAGATTTCTGGTGAATCTGGCTAGATCATGGAAGAAAACTGGAGGCGCTGCGTTGGTTGAAGATCGTTGAATGTCTGAGCGTGCTGGAAAAATTGATGGAGGATTGCTATTATTCTGGAAAGATCTTGATGGACGATGAAGATCTGAGATGATTTCTGGAAAAAATTCGTATGAAGGTTTGAAGGTTTAGTGATTTCTGGAGAACTGTGGGATGAAGGTGATGAAGGTTTAATGGCGTTTCTGGAGTTTGGTTGGAGGTGGATGAAGGTGGAGGACGATTTCTGGAAATTAATGATGAAGATGATGAATGTCTGGAAAAATTCTTGATAGATGATGAATGTTGATGATTCCGGCGAGGTGGAGACGGTGGAGATCTGGGAAGAAGATGAAGATCTGAGGCCTTTGGTAGCTCCGGTGGAAAGGACGGTGGCCGGCGGCGTTGCTAGGGCGTTTGCATGCCCGGCGGTAAGGGGGCTCCGGCGAGGACGAGAGGAGGCCAGGTGGCTCAGGGAGATGGTTGCATGCGTGCCACGTGGTGGCGTGGAGAGAGAGAGAGAGATAGTGGGGGACCGGTGGGCCACGTGGTGTGATTCTGAGAAAAACGTGTGGGGCCTCTGCATGTGTGACACGCGTCACTTTTATACCCTTGGAGTTCGCTGGAATTCTCTAGAACATTCCAGGCTGCGCTGGACTCTTGGACACATTTGGACCATCATTTTTTTTGGACTTTGGCTGAATTCTTTGGACAAACAAATGCATGGGCCTCAAACATTGGACTCTGGCCCACGAAATTGACCAAACAAAATCTGTAAAAACTGAATAAAAAACAATAAAACCTAATTATATCTAATTTCCTAATTAATCTAATGATTAATCCTAATAAAATCTAAAAAAAAGACAATTAACCTAATTAAACTCTAAAAAAGATTAAAAGCCTAATTAATTCTGAAAATCAATTAATCCTAATTAATTCTATATTAATCTAATCAAATCTAAAACACAATTAATATCTAATTAAACTCTAAAATTCACTAATCCTAATTAAACTCCTATTATCATTTAATATCTATTAAAATCCTAATATTAATAAAAGAAACTATATTATTTTCTATAGAAAAATTCCTAAAAATGATTTAAAAGAAAAACCATATTATTCTAAAATGATAAAACTATTTAAAATCTTATTTAAAATTCTACAAGTGATTAAAATCTATTTAAAAAATCTATAAAATCCTAAAAAAGAGATTAAACTATAAAAATATTCTAAAACCCTATTTAAATCCCAGAAAAATCTATAAAGCCTGTTAAAAATTCACAAAAGCCTATTAAAAATCCTAAAAATGCAGATGAATGCAAATGACTCCCATAAAAGCGCACGAGACCAGATCGAATCGAACGGAGATCCCCGGGCATCAGAATATCCCCAAAATCACTGAAAAATCACCGAGGAGCGCACAATTTCCCGAAAATAAAACCCTGGTTATCTGGACTGGATCTGCCATATCTGATAGACAAAAATCAAGCTGTAAACTCTGATATCCCCTGCTTGTGCACAAAAATCATCTGTCTGAGCTGTGAATATGAAATTGAACCATGAGTCAGATAGGAGAATCGGTTGGTCAAATTTTAGGGTGCAACAGCCCTGCGCTGGGGTCTCTCTATAAATACCCTCTTCTCCAAGAGGGCCAGGTATTCTATTCTTACCCTTTTTCTGTACTTGTGATCACTCTGCCCATACGCTTAATTTAGCATCGGAGTGCCTTGCAGGTACACCCCCCCTCTTCTTCAACACCGGTGAACATGCAGTAAGTCGAAGACGCGTGGCAGTCAGTGATCCCCTTCTGATCAGGTCAGATCAATTATAAAAATGAATAACTTTGGCTTTATTTACTTTCTCTTTGGTGGATTGATCACTAGCCTTAATAAGGATAGTTTTGCTAGAACTTAGTTTACTAAATTTTGAATAACTAAGACCACTTTTATCATTAGAATATCTTTGTTGACTAAGAACACCCTCCAATCCAATTTTTCCTTTTTCATATCTTTCAATAACTCTTTTTAATTGGGAAATTTAAAAAGAAAGTGATTCACATTCTTTGCATACAAAATTATGTTTTTGTTCACTAATAATCTTTTGTTTTTTATCTTCAAAATCTTTCTCCATCGTCTCAATTTTTTCTTCTAAGGATGAAATTTGTTTCTTTTGTTTTGACACTGTTTTGTATAGAATTTTACATGCATTAAGAAGTTCATCTATAGCATATTGTGCATCATTATCATAAATGGAAAATTCATTACTAACCTCTTCATCTTCATCATCAGAATGGTGTGAAGCCATCAATACTAAATTTGCAAATTCGTCACTATCCGAATCTAATGAAAAACTTATCTCATTATCTTCAAATTCTATGTAGGCTATTTTATTCTTATTCTCCTTTTTAGTTTTGAAAGCCACATTTCTTGGAGAGTTTCGGACAATCCGCCTTTATATGACCTTGCTTACCACATTCATAACATGTGACATCTGGTGTTGAAGTAGAAGCCTCCTTTTTCCTGAAATGTTTCTTTCTTTTTGTATAATTAAAGGATTTATCATTTTTACCAAAGAACTTACCAATAATGTTTCTTTCTTTTCTTGATTCTAATGTTTTTCAAGTTTTCTAAGTTCAAGTTCATGTTCTTGGAGTTTTTCGAACAATAATGTGGATGCCATAGTAGAAAAGCTTTTATTTTCTCATATTGTCGTCACTTTTGGTTGCCATTCCCTGATTAAAGATCTAAGCACTTTAAGATTAAGATCATCATTAGTAAAATTCTTACCAAGAGCAATAAAATGATTTGTCGAGTGTACAAATCTCTTTTGCAACACGATGATAAATTCTTCAGGCTGCATTTTGAACATTTCGTACTCTTGACTCAAGGTATTTAATCTAGATTTTTTAACTTCAGCAGTTCCTTATTGAGTTTCTACCAATATATCCCAAATTTCCTTTGTTGATTTACATTGAGAGATGCAGAAGAATTCATCCATGCTAAGTACACTTTGAAGTATGTTGATTGCTTTCTTTTCATTAAGGATTTTCTTCTTATCATCTTCATCCCAAGAGCTTTGAACCTTTGGAGTACCGACACCATTAACGACACTAGTTGGTTTATGTGGACTATTTTCGACGGTTTCTTATATTCCTTTTTCTTGTGCTTCTAAGTGAGCCTTCCTGCAAATTTTCCAGAAATCAAAATATTCACAAAAAAATAGTGGGGGTTTGTTGCTACTACCACCCTCTTTAAAAACCAGATTTGTACTTGCGGAAGCCATACTGGATCTTGTAGGAACATGTTACCTATAACTTGCTCTTATGCCAATTGTAAGTAGAGTTTGCACCTAGGAGGGTGGGGCGGATAAGGGGGGTGAATTAGGTACTTGAATATTTTTCTGGTTTTAGACTTAAGTGTTATAATTTTTTCGTTTGGTTGCTAAGTGATGAGAGCGGTAAGTGCGAAAAGACAAAAGACACAATGATATATTCTGGTTCCCCTCACAATCCGAGAGTACTCCAGTCCTTTTACGCAGTAAGAGATTTTACTATCTTGTTTGGACTTTGTACAAGCTATCCTAACACTATACACAAGATCCTAAACAAATCAATAAGGACAATCCCCTAATGATTATCACTAAGTGAAATAAGAGAACAATCCTCCCTTAATCACTCTCTTGTTTCCAACAATCCTAGACAACAAGGAATTCAACAATATTCAGACTTTTTACAAGAGTTTTTAAAGTAGTATACAATGTATCAATTACTTGGATTGATCTTCTCTTTTAAACAAACAATTCTCTTTATAACACACAAGTGCTCAAGTATGCATGTCGATAAAACTATATGAATTTCTAATTAAGATAATGTGCAGAAGTTTCACAAAAAAAAATTTATGTTCAAGAACACTTGAAAATTGAAAGATGAGAGAAAAATGGTTTTGAATTGTAGATAAAAGATGTTTCAATGAAAATCTGAAAGTTAAGGTATATATAGAGCTTTAACACCTCTCTAAATGAGTATCAATGAATGAATAGATGCCATGTTTCAAAAACCAATTTAAAATTTAGTTTCTATTGAAAAATGCATGAACCACTGTCACTCCTTCAGTGGTAACCGGTTGCCATATATGGTGTAACCAGTTACACCTAAAGGATCGTTAAAGAAATTTTGAAAAAAGTTCATGTGTAACCGGTTACATGAAATTGAGTAACCGATTACACCTTACGCAAAAGGCCAAAAGAGACAAGGTACAATTGTGGTAACCAGTTATATCAATTTGCGTAACCGGTTACATGAGCAGACAATGGAATTTTAAAAAAATGCATGTATGCCAAAGTTTGATGCACAAAAATTATTTAATGAAATTTGGCATGATTGAAATGAATGTTTTGAGCACTTGACATTATCATAGAAAGGTTGAATACTTGTACCTTATTATTTCATAATCAATCCAATACAAACAGTCCAAGACTTGAACTTTATCACTTGAAAACTTGACTTGTTCTTGATGTGAGTCTCGAACCATGCTTTTTGACATAAACACTTTCTTGTAAATATGTCTTCATCAAAACAATTACTTGAGAATCTTGTCTTCACATTCTCTCCTTTTTGATGATGAAAACCTTTTGAAAACTTGACGCAATTTGCTTCTCTAACAATGTAAGTCTCCCTTGACCAATGGTCCCCTTTGATCTATGAGTGAGAGGATTTGAAAGTATATACTTGCTGCAAATTGTTAGAGATATAAACATACAACAACATAACATCTTCTCCACCTTTGTTATTGACAAAAAATATGGGAAAAGACTTAACACTTTATAATCATTCAAGTTTCATGTATCAAGTATCATATTAAAGCATAAATGAAATTGAAAACATAACAATAAAACAATATAACATACTTCATAATATAACTTGTCTTAATTTCATACAACGGAAGTAGAAACGTGTTTACCGTGAAAGTTGGTAAAAAAACTGATGGTCTTCTAAAAATTTGGTTTACTTGTAGGATCAACTAGTGAATCCTGAGGACATAGCTATTGTGTTAATGTATTTCTGGAAGAAAAAAATGATGAACACTTCGACAACATTCATTCGTGTAACAAGATTTGTTTGATTGTTTGTTGAAAAGGTTAAACTTTACAAAAGTTTATAAAAAGAAATGTTGTAAAGAAAAGAGCTTCAAAGTAAAAGAAATGCAGTAAAGAGCCATTGATAAAAAGAAAGTAAATTGTTATTGAACAAAGTATGGTGTTTCAACGTACATTTCTCAACAGTAACGCTTTTCTCACGTTAACTTGGATACTTTGAGTAAATTTTGAGTACAGTACAACAATTGAACACGCAAAATCCTAATACTAAGACTCTTATTTATAATGCCACGAAATAACTGTCTCCAACAAGCATTTCTCCAAAAGTTGACACGTTTCGCCATAGTTCCCCACGTGCCTCTCCTGAGAAAATGGATAAGGATAAAAGACAGTTATCTATCAGTATTTTGAAATTCAAACTTCTGTCAAAGGAAGGCTCCAAATCATTCATTCGTCGAAGTAATCTTTCCATACTTCAAAAATATTTATAAGTTTTTGCCCAAGCACGTCTTCTTATGAGAACCACTTCGACAGAACTTTACATTAACTTCTGTCGAAGTCCACCAAATTTAAGAACTTTAATTTCAACTTAGTTTCTCAAATAGAAACATGGCGTCGAAATTCCCAGCCAACAAATTGTCCCTAAAAAATGTCATTTTCGATTAAGTGGAAAAAGGGAATTTTTTGAAGTTTTCATATTCGACGCCAGAAAACCTTTGGACTGCTATGACGTCATTGTCATCTTGACAACTTTCCCCAAATGTCTCTTCAAACCCATGTGTGAAATCTTTTCAATCATCACACGTCTAGTCCCTAGGAAATTATGGATCATACCTTTAATTGCCACCGTCTCATCACATAACCCTCATATGACATGTATCCCATGATTCTTCTCACCATTAATGTTGCATAATGATCGTGTACAGTAACCATTCCACTTCCTTCCTCTATAAAATAGTGAAAAAGCACCATTTTTCTCTTTTCACTCTCTGAACTCTCAAGTGTATTTTCTTCAAACTTCATCTCTTTCAAATCTTTTTCTATGAAAACTTACTACAACAATGGCTTCCACTTCAAAAATCTCCAAGGAAACAAGCAAGAATGCTAAAGACTCCAAAAAGCCCAAAGAAATCGCTTCAGTTCATAGAATGTTGGGTCTAAACATGGTTGGAAATCAACAGTATATTTCTGAACCTCCAAATGAAGAGGAAAAACGCAGAATTTATCAATTAAAAGTATTAATTCCTATTCTCGTTTCTGGTAAGACCCATATTATGTTAGGTTCTTTACATGATCTCACTACTGACCCTGCTAAGATTAGGGACTTTTTCCCCTCTTACCATCGTCACAAACCCATATCCCATGTGTCATACCCCAAATTTTACCCTTAGATTATTAGGGTCATTTCGCATTTCATTTTATTCTGCATTGCGTTTTAACTAACTCCTAACCGGTTTGTTCAGTATGTTGCTGTTGCAGGAAATAACGCTGGGTGCGCTTTAATTTATGAAGGGCAGAAGGGTCGTTATCATAAACCATATGGAGTTGAGGACGCTGAAATGTAATTGAATTTGGGTGGAATCGGTGCGAGAATCGGCTACAAGGAATTTATTCTGGCCAGAGCATAATTTCCCGGTTTTTATGCTACCTACTAGTCGATTTTGAGAGAAACGGTGGAATTTTGGTTCGTGTTGAATTTATAATGAGCATCTTTTGGTTTGGTCATGATTATTAGTCGAGCTGGTCCGAGTTACCGAGTTACATCGTCCGATATACAATTTGAATTTTTTCAATGTGGAGGATAATTTATTTTGTCGTTTAATCAAAATTCTCTGCTTATCCGTTCAAGGCCATATTCACCGTTAATATCAGATGCAAATTGATTTGCAAGAGGTTTTTTTGAGCTCAGCAAGTCATGCCAGGTTTAAATTGTACAAGATGGTTTAATGGTCAAATTCGGAGTTGGAACGTCACAGTTTAATCAGACAATTTTCATTGGATAAATTTAATTAACTGAATTTATTTGATGAATTCAATCAGACGAGTTTTAACCAGATGAGGTCAGTCAGATTGGTGTATTTGGATGAGTTCAACTGAATGAATTTAGTCGGGTAAATGGAATCAGATGAATTTGTTGGTATGGATGTAATCGGAAAAATTTGATTGGACAAGCTTATTCAGTCGAGGTTATTTGGAGAAACTTAATCGATTAAATTTAAATAAAGGAAGTTAGTCGTTTGAGTTTATTTGGAGTAAGTTAGTCAGGTCAATTTCATTAAGTGGATCTATGCATTTAAGCTTAAGCGGATGAATTATTCGGTGAATTTAATCTAAAGTCGGATAAATTTAACTAAGTGGATTTGTTCATTTGAGCTTAATCGAGAGAATTATTCGGATGAATTGATTGCGAGAAATTCGAGTTAATAAGAAAGTAGAATTTTATTTATTCTATATTTTTATTACAATATTACAAGAATAATCTCAATTACAAAATAAATTCATAAATGCCTAAAGTCTAAAATTCCTAAATTGTCCTTCAAGACCGATTCTTCGATTTCGACTTTTCCGAACCTGCAAAGAAAAATCAACAACAGAGCAAGCAATTTTTAAATGGTTAGAAAATTGTTTTTTTTTCCGGTTCTGATACCCTCAGTTAACTATCATCATCGGGTACGTCGGGAGGGTAACAAAATATTCCGCCGCCAACTCCCGATTCCATTTCCCGACCTCGGTAAATCCGACAATATTTGTTCTAGAGTTTTTCTGGGAGAGAGAGAGAGAGAGAGAGGGAGAGAGAGAGAGAGAGAGAGAGAGAGAGAGAGAGAGAGAGAGAGAGAATTTTAAATGTAATTTTCAGGAAAAGTGATTTTGAAAGAGCTTTTGGGAAAAGCACTTTTTCATTAAAAATGATTTTTGCCAAACAACCCACAAACACATTTTCCTGAAATTTCTGAATCAGAGTGGATCAAACAACAACTTTTCCACATTTTTAGCACACGCAAACAATTTTCCCGAACTTCCAGCCAAAACTCAAGCAGCAAATAAGCCAAATAAATCGCAGAAATTTGCAACCTACAACAATAATTGAGCCT
This sequence comes from Lathyrus sativus, assembly GCA_963859935.3. Classification (NCBI taxonomy): domain Eukaryota; kingdom Viridiplantae; phylum Streptophyta; class Magnoliopsida; order Fabales; family Fabaceae; genus Lathyrus; species Lathyrus sativus. The sequence goes on from OZ012741.1 coordinate 564,516,754, forward strand.
GAAAAAACGTAGAAATTCCAAAAATACAGCATCCAAAGTCCGCAAATCAGGATATCATCATAACAAATCGAAAATCCCTCTGTTTTAAAACAACATCAAAACAGAGAATCGTAAACAACGTAAAGCAAGATCCAAGCCCAGAAATAAGAGGCAACAATATAAGATCCACGAGTAAATCATCAAAAGGGGGCCGAAAAGAACAGTAAATGGGGATCCGCCGCAAGAACCTTAAGGAGGATCACCAAACGGTGACCAAGAAGAAGGAGAAAGAAGTTCATCTGTATTGCATCAGAAAAACGGCGGAACCCGTTGTCATAAACAGACTGTTCCAAACCTTCGAAAAGGTGAGCACTTGTTGTTTACAAAGTTTGTTTTTGTGTAGGAAAGGCCATTTGGAAAGAAGAAGAGGAAGACTGAAGCTCAGCCATGGGGGAAGATGAAGCTGTCGCCGCATGAAGAAAAAAAATGGGGTTTCAAAACCCTAAAAATTGTTTCAGCAACTAACATTACCCCTCCCCCAATTTAATTTTTTTCTTTTTTCTTTTTTCTTTTCTCTTTATTACTATTATTTCATTAATCATTTAATTGTTAAAATCATAATAGTTTCTTAATTAATTTTATAATTTAGTTGATTAAGCTTTAAAATTAATCCATTTTTTAATTGAAACTTTTATTTTAACATTAAAACCATTAAAACCATTCTTTTTAATTGAACTTTTTTTTTTCAAAATTAAAACCATTTTCAAATTAAATATTATAAAACTAAAACCATTTTTTCTAATTAAAACTTTCTTTTAAAACCTTTTTAATTAATTGAAACATTTTTAAATTAAAACCAATTTCTTAATTAATTAAGGCATTTTTTAAAACAAAAAACTTTATTTTATTTTTTTAAACAAAAAAAAAACTTAAAACTTAAAACTATTTTTCAAAATTCATATTAATACCCTTTTTTTTAAAAAATTGAAATTGAACCCATTTTCAAATTTTAAAATTAGAACCATTTTAACTTAGAATTAATTTAAAACTATTCTAGAGAAATTTTAATTGAGAACCATTTTTTAACACCATGAAATTAGAACGTCATAATTTAAAATTAACATTTTTTAACACCATGAAATTCTCATTTGTACAGTTACTAATCCTTTATTATTCGCATTTCATTTTTTCACGGTTGTAAATTATGCGAGGACATCGTGGCTATTATTTCTCGTTCGTACTTATCTACTAATCCCGTACTTTTCGCATTTCATTTTTGGGTTGTAATTTATGCGAGGCAATCGTCGCTTTTATTTCGTTATTATTCTTGCATTTTTCAGGGTTGTAATTTATGTGAGGCAATCGTCGCTTTTACTTCGTTATTATCCTTTTATTTTCTTTGGGTTGTAATTTATGCGAGTATATCGTCGCTGTGCATTTCCTTTACTATTTTCGTACATTTCCCATATTTTCATCATTTTATTTACCGTAATTCCCCTTCGAAGGAATAGGTCTAGCCGTTTGACCATCGCGTCAATAGTCTTTCCCTTTGACTCTATTCAACTTTACAACTTAGATAATTCGAGTCGCCGTACTCATATTTTTAGGCGTTCCACCGTGCACAGTTTTACCTTTTACCCTAGCATTAGGATAAGGAGTCGTCGCACTCTGTTTTAGGTTTCCCACCGTGGAATACCTATTTTAACCTTTCAATTCAACTATTTCAACGTAGAAATAGGAGTCGCCGCACTCCACGTAAGCGCTTCCTTATGAACGTTTATTCCCCCATTGAAACCTTGACCACAGCCAAGAAGTTTCTAACCTTCCTTTCAAGGGGAACTACAATTACTCTGATTCCATCCCCTACCCAGGATACGTAGGCACAAGATGCGAATCTTGTCAAGTAAACTTAGGACTAACCCTTAGGTCCTTCTGTCACTTTTAACCCTTAACAATATACCCTTAAGCAGATAACTAAAGTAAAATAGTAAACAGTAAACAAGAGGTTCTTGTAGAGTACTACAGAAGTTTAGGGTGCTAATACCTTTCCTAAGCTTAACCAACCCCTTACCTAGATCTCTCCCCGCATTGTGTTTACGATGCAAAATTAGGTTTTTCCTTTCTTTGGCCTTTCCTTCGGATAAATGAAAGACTGATTGTGAACTAAATATGTGATTCAAATTAATTAATAATTTGATATCTTATTCTCACCGCAACAGAAAATGGCGACTTCACTGGGGATATTGCCTAACTTTTAAGGGTTACCCCTACTTTGTTTATTTTACTATTTGCTTTATTTGTCTGCTTGTACATATATATCTGTTGTACCTTACTTAGGGTATCTTTGTTGTGAGATAAGTCCTACACCCGGACTTGAGTGTCATTATTATAGGAAGATGATATATTCGACGAGGCTTATAGAGAGTTGAGTCCCGACCAAGCTGACTTGAGAATCACCGCTCAGTTGAGACCCTTCTGAAATTTAGTTCGGTTGAACGAGTATAGTCGTGAAAACCCTTACTATTTTCGGCTAGGAGTCCGTGATACTGGGGACTGTAGTACCTTAACACCACTTTGGCCTTATATAGGACGTAGTGCGAGGACTATAAGGGAGTAGTCCCAAAATAGTTGCTATGCGATACTACACTGAAAAGAGGTTCTCTTAAGAATATTGTTAACCACCGAGTCAGTCAGAAAATTGATAATATCTGAAAGATGGACTGATGGCTTTGGGCACCTCTTTAGAACAATGTTCTGCAGGTACAATTAACCCTATAGTACCTACCTTTTGGGATGGGTAGACCTTGGCTCCGCTCATTGTCCCTTTAACCTAGGACTTTTGTTTGTTTGTGTGTGGTTGTGCATTGTTGTCACACCCTAATTTTTGACCACAAGATCTCACCTCTGTTTGCGCGTTTTCTGTTGTTATTTGACCTTAACTTAATATTTATGTTTTGCGACTAACAAACTCGCGCAGATGCAGTGGTTCCAAATGGAGATAATTTTCATAATTTAAATACCCCAAGACGTGGTCAGGTAGAATTTTAAGTTGTACCCCTCTTTCAATGGATTGCTCAGGACATGGTGTCATTATGTTCAAGGAGAGATTTGGAACGTTATTATTGGTGGCTTATGATCAAGTCGTTTTATTTGAAGTTAATAAGGAACTTACAATAAAGACGTCACTTTCTAGCTATTTCTACTTTGCTGTCATTGTGTTTGAAGTATGGGTTAACGATTTACGACCGCGTGAGGCATTAATGGAGAGGGAACAGTTACTCTACCGCAAGACCCTTTTGCACGTGACCACTACATGGCAGGAAAACATTGAAGGTTGTTACGTTTACAGACCGCAACGTTTAAAGACAATGTCATAACAACCTTTAAAAGTCCTACCAAATAAGCCAAAGGAAAAATTCAAGTATAGGCGATGGCCTTTTCCTTTCATTGGATTCATTCATACAAGGTTGCAGGATCAAGACAATATTATTCTTTCAAAGTCAAAGTAATTTCATATTATTAAAACTCATTCAAAGCTACAAGTTTAAGACATGAATAATTGAAGTTACAAAACTCCAAGGTTTCGTGTACCACCCATCATTTAGATTGCATTGAATATTGAACCTGTTTACATTAAGTCTACCTAAGTCCTAAGAAGTCACTAAGTACATAGCAGTTGTGGTCCTAAGAAGTCACTAAGTACATAGCAGTTATGGTCTGTTAACGCCATTGAGAATGCCAAGCACCCTGCAGAACACATGGCAGTACGAAGATGTTTATAGCAGCGGCTGTGTCTTATGTCGACCTTCAGAGTGCGACAACAATTCATGATGAATGGAAGGAACTCAAACACCAGTTCAAACCTACAAAATCTTCAAGCTGTTGTTGCTACTTCACACTACCGCCACGGTATGTCGACTCTAGGCGCACCTCATGAAGGCCTAAAATTAACAACCTGCATAATTTGAACACAATCAAAACCAAGAAACATCATCACTGCAGATCCTTGTTGACACCTTCTTCTGACAGCAGTATACAAGTTCCAGTCCATTGGTCATTTCAGCATATATGTCTTGCGTATCTTCTGCTCATGATGAACACGGCCTACCAAAACATAGGGAATTCGTAAGTGAAGTCACGACAAAGCCGACACACAAAAAAAACTAACAAAGTTCTGCAGCACAATAAACTGTAACTTCACAACTTACACAAAATGATCCTTTTAGCCTTGCTACAGAAAGTTCATGCCGCCGCACCCTACTCAAAGCACTTTTAGATCCATCTGATGATTTTCAGGCTAGATCTTTCTCTTTTGGAGAAGCGTGGTGCTCTTATAATTCGTCGGCTTTGTGTGCTTTTGAATGCTGAGAGAGTCTACCGTGAACTTTCAACGACATTAGAAGGAGAATCAGATTTGGATTTTTCATCAATTATGATTCAGGCATTGAATTTGATCTTACTTACATCATCAGAATTGTCTGAGATTCGAGATCTTTTGAAGAAATCACTGGTAAATCCTGCTGGGATGGACCTGCTTGTTTCTTTGTATGCCTCTTGGTGTCATTCTCCAATGGCAATTATAAGTCTCTGCTTCGTAGCTCAGACTTACTGACGTGCAAATATTGTGATTCAATCTCTGATAGAGGAGGATAAATGTCAAGTTTTTGGTCCAACTGGATGAATTGATTCGCTTGCTGGAAACTCCAATCTCTGCTCATCTTAGATTGCAGCTTCTTGATCCTGGAAGATATTTATGGATATTCAAAGCATTGTATGGTCTTCTGATGTTGCTTCCTCAGCAAAGTGCAGCCTTTAAGATACTAAAACTCGTTTAAAAGTTGTGCCGTCATATTCTTTCAACCGTGAGCAACTGAATAGAATGCCTTCCGGGGATTACTACGAATTTCTTCCTCAGATGCCTGATGAACATGAAAAAAGATGGTGATGTAACTGTAGATGGTGGGAGCTCATATAGTAGATTAAACTTTACTGAAAGGTTAAATGAGTTTCAGGAAATGTAGAAGAAACATCGGGTTCACACTAAATCACAAAGAATGTCACGCAGTTTATCAACTTCATTACCAAAGGAGGCACAAAAAAGGAAGAACCCGAGACACTTATCTCTAAGACCCTTGTGACCGATATCTTTTAAACTGCGTCGTTGTGATCTTCGTAATCTTCTCCTCACGTTTTCATGGGATGGACTGAAAGAAAAGCATTCCAACCACACATTCACAACCCCTGTTTTGGGCAAGAACTTTGAGGCGTGTTAACTACCTGCATTAAAGACAGAGTGAGACTCTTTAACAGAAAGGAAAACACAGCTATTAATTCTTTAGACAAATTTCCAACATCATTAAAGCAGGATAATCCCGAAAGGAGAAATCTCATCAGCAAATCGGCAAAGGTTTGGAAAGAATCGGAGTAGCACATAACTGAGCAGGAAATAGATTCTCGACATAATCATTGCATCGTTGATTAGTTTCCAAAGCAAGAATCGACATCATGATTTGGAGCATTCATGAGTATTCAACACACGTAGCCTATAAAAAGAAGACATCATCAGCCAGAAAAACAAGGGATCCACAGAAGCCCTAAACCGAAATCACAAAAACAATTACGAAAGTAAACTTATCTCTTTAGACCCTTGCGCTTCCATCCTCAAATAATCACCGGAAGCACCCAAAAGACCGCTCCACCATAAGTCATCGCCTCCGTCCGCCGTTTCCATGAGTCGCCAACCTCCGTTCACGTTAAGAGACGTTTGCCATCACGGAGACATCTCCGAACCCACAAATCACCACCGCGTCGCCAGCTCGAACCTCCGACGCCGTCTCAATTCACGGTAACCTCTTATTCACGCAAAGGATTATTGAAGCTTTTTTATGTTTTATTTGTAGTGCAGGTTCAAAATGAAGGAGAGCCATGGATCGGAAAGGGAGAGCAAAATGAAACCATAGTGATGAAGAGGGAGACGATGGATCGAGGGAGGGAGAGCGTTCTTCTTTCAATTTGGGAATCTGAGGAAATTAGGGTTCCATTTTCTTTTTTCGTTTTTTTATTTTATTTGTAATATAATTAAAATCACACACACACCACTAAACACACATAATCCCTAATCATCCCCCTTAATCTACCGTTAACCCCACTTAACAACTTTTTTAAATCTGTTTTTTAATTAAAACAATCATTTATATGATAATTTAATTAATTAATTGTTTTCTTTAAACTAATAATTAAATCTTTTTTAGTAAACCACTAATTAATTAATCTTTTTATTAGTATAACCATTTACTTAATATAATTTAACTAATGGACTTTAATTAACCTTTTAATTAAACAACTAGTAAACTTTTTTTTAAAAATCTATTATATTCATCAAATTTTATCTATTTTAAAAACCATGTCATATAACTTTATTCAATAAGACGAATAATAAAAACCAAACTATTTTATAATTAGCTTGTTTTCGGTGATTATCATTAAAACCTTTTTTAATTAATTTAACTTTAATAACAACCTTTTTAAAACTAGATCTCACATATTTTCCTCTAAGATAATTTCTCAAAATTAGTTTCTTTAATATAATCAAATAAAATTCTAAAGTCAAATTCACCTAAAAATTAAATTAATTTTCTTTATGAAATCAATCTCATCAAACTAATACAACTTTCTCATTAACTAATCAAATCAGACAATTGAAATCAATCAACCGCGTAAAATACTTCTAATCGTGCACACTCACATTCACGACACTTTCACTCTCACACACTTCAGCGCTTTCATGCGTATGTGTATGTTTACTTATTTGCCCTTTACTTTCTGCAATTTATCTTCCGCAATTTCCATTACCGTCATTTACATTTTTCGCATCGCATCCGTCCAAAGGAAAAACCTACACATGATTCAACAATCATGTGTAGTGCACATCATTTGCATCATATTCCCCATGATCCTTGATCCCATTCAAGTTGATCTTTAAGATAGATCCTACCCCATAGGAAGGACCTTCCTCTTACAACATAGAAATAAACACAATACAAACAACTCAAATCAAAATATTCAAACAATAGAGAATAGATGTTAATCATCTTAAGCGAGATAGAATCTCCATCCCACAACAATACAATCAATTCGTAGGAGCTTTGCCTTAAGAGAGGCGTACCTCATTGATCCCTATCCGAGTACTTGAGCCATTCTCTTAAGATGATGCAAAAACTACATTCCTACAATTTGTGGCGGTTAAATCTCCCTTAAAATGATAACGCATCTCTCCTCCTAACATCAATCAATCAACTATCCTAAACCCGTAGGAACTTTGACCACAGTCAAAGAACTCCTCATACCCTTTAGGGGAACTACAGATACTCTGATTCCACTCCCGTAAGGATATGTAGGCATAAGATGCGATATCTTATCGAGTATACTTAGAAATAAATCACTAGGGTCTTTCATACCTTTAAGCAGATAATTTAGCAATAAACAATATAAAACAAGAGGTTCCTGTAGAGTACTACAGAAACTTAGGATGCTAGTACCTTTCCTAAGTTTAACCAACCCCTGAACCTATAACTCTCTAAACCTTGCATTTGCATTGCATTGTGGGAATTTCGATCTTTATCCCTTCCTTTGGACAAATCAAAGTTCGGTTGCAAAATGAATTAAAGATTCAAACTAATCAATAGTTTGGTATCCGATTTTCACCGCGACAATTGTATCCAGCATCATATCATTCCTAGTTTCAAGGAATTCAATAGTCCTTTGCAAATTCAAAAAGTCTTACATTTTAAAGTCCAAAACCTTTTCTAGCTTGTCCTAGAAAAGATTTGCAATCGACCGTTGAAGTTCTTGAAACCATTGCATTGCATTAGCATCATGTCTTGTATTGCATTTTCCCCCCGGTTTCTCATTCTCGGTTCTCTCGTCTTCCAGTGTACCTTTGAGTCGTCAAGCTGATTCCTCGACATAGATATCAGACTAAAGCTAACTATAGACTCTAGATGTCAGAGCAAAAGGAACATAATGCGGAAATTCGAATTGGGATAGATGAGTTGAAATCAGGCATGACCAAGCTCGCCGAGATGCTTCAAGTACTGATTGCCAGAGGAGAGCCGCCTCAGAGGACCGTCATTCAGGAAGTTTCAAGTGCTGATCCACCTCCTGTTCAATTGTCGCACTCTACTTGGTCAGAGTTTGGTTTACCTCCTAACTACTCTTCACCTCTTGCATCTGCTGCTATGATGGGTCAGACCATCAGACGGATTTTTCAAGCTCCCGTCCTTGTCGAGCCCAGACCTGTGGTCCACACTGTTAACCAGACTGTCCAAGCTCCCTTTAAGAATCCTCCCTATGAGTACAATGCTGTCGGTGCTCAAGGGGAAGACCAGGAAGATTTTGTTGAGCCTGAGATTACCCGTGAACAGTTTCAGATCATAAACAAGAGACTCCAAGCTGTCAAGGGTACTGATTTCTTCAATGTTGATGCCGACAATATGTGCCTAGTTTCTGGTCTTGTTTTGCCTGCCAAGTTCAAGACTCCTGAATTTGTGAAGTATCAAGGTCACTCATGTCCAAGAGCCCATCTAGTTATGTACTTCCGAAAGATGGCAACTTACACCAACAATCAGAAGCTGCTCATCCATTGCTTTTAGAATAGTTTGAATGGTGCCTCTTTCGAATGGTATATGAATTTAGAGCATAACAGCGTCCACTACTTCCAATATCTCGCCAACGCTTTTATGAAGCAATACAAATACAATTTGGACATGGCTCCCGATTACCGTCAACTTCAAAGTATGTCTCAGAAGGAAAGAGAGTCGTTCAAAGAATACGCTCAGCGTTGGAGGGAATTAGCCTCCCAAGTTGAACCCCCTATAGCAGAGAAGGAACTAACAGGAATGTTCATGGATACTTTGTCTCCTTTCTATTGGAAAAGATGATTGGGAGTGTCTCTTCAAGCTTTACAGATCTGGTGACTATTGGCCAAAGGTTAGAAGAAGGTTTGAAAAATGGTAAGGTATCCAAAGGTGCCGAATCTTCTAGTGGGGCAAAGAAATACCATGGGAATTTCCAGAAGAGGAAAGAGGATCAGACCAATGCTATCACGACTGAAGCGAGAAGGCCTCGCCATGGACCTCAACCTATTGATCATCATGTTGTTGCTCCACAACCAGCTCAGACTCCTCAACATCCAATTGTTAGATAAAACCAGAATCGAAACAGGAATCAATTTGATCCTATTCCCATGACTTACATAGAGCTTTATCCTTACCTGGTTCAAAAAGGGTTGATCACTACAAGGGCTTTACCACCTCCTCCTAATCCTCCTCCAGCTGGATTTATGGTTGATCTCCAGTGCGTTTTTCATGAGGGTGCCCTAAGCCACGACTTAGAGCATTATTTTGCACTGAAAGCTAGAGTGCGTGAGTTGGTTAAAGCTGGAATACTTGATTTTGAGGATAGTCATCCAAATGTTCCGAAGAATCCTTTGCCAGTGCATCAAAAGTGAAGCTTCGGCCTGACCCTAACGGATTATTTTCCTAAACGCCAGTGTTTCAGACATGACGACTCAGCTTTGTACTAATTTAGTCACTAGGCCTTTTGTTTCTTATTGTTTGCACTTTCCCTGTTTTGTTTAAGTTGTTTGCTTTTAATTAATGTTTGTACTTTAATACCAATGAAATGAGCATTGCAACTTTTGATTTCAATTCATTTTGCCTATTATTTGCACTTTTATACTATATCTTTCAAAAATTTACTTGTCCAAACTTTTGATCATGCAAATATTTGAAGGAGGATGACGAAAACGTTATACTCATAACTACTGTCAGTATGCTTTCAATCAAACTTTGTTGACGATGTAAGATATTATTTCAATCCCCAAACACTGGAGAAATAAGGAAGTTATTCCCTTGTCAATCCCTTCAAGCATAGAAGTTGGAGTTTCTTTCTTTACAAAAAATCCGCAATCTTAACTTGGGGCATGGGTAGTTCTCAGTTAGCTTGGTTGTACTTTCCTGCAATATACCTTTCATATAAAGGTCGCACTCACAATTTTCCTTCGCACACAACAAGCAAGTGTCGAAGATGGGTTCCAAGCCAAGAAGTCAATGATGGTTCACCGTAATCATTAAGCTAGACAGTCATTTTCTTTTATAATATATATATATATATATATATATATATATATATATATATATATATATATATATATATATATATATATATATATATATATGTATGTATGTATAATAAAAGCCCGCTAAGTCAAAACCTATGAAGGAGACTTAGGAAAAACTGGGGCATCCCGCTGACTGTGTGCTTTAAAAGAAACAGTTCAAGCAAAAGTTAGGGATGATAAAAAGAGGAGATCTTTAAATCCTTACCCTGAAAATTCTCAATGTCAAAACAACCAAATGTTATAGGAAAGTAGTGACTGTCATCCCAAGAGTCCCTTGACTTTCGAACCATCCTTGCTACCCTCAGTGCAATTCCTAACCTATAGGAACCTGAATGCAAAATATGAGTTAACTGAGTGTAGGACTGAAGATTATCACGTAGATTGGGTGGGTACATATGAATTTTGAGCCTTTATCCTTTGTTTCATAAACCGTGAACCAGGTCACGTTACAACCCTTAAAGACCTAACTGAAGCAAGGTTATTTTGAAAGCATACTACAGCAAGGTTGCGTAAGCTGGCTCCAAAAGATCTTTGCGAATCATTTATTTTGGCAGTACACCTTTGTTTTAAACTTTGAGCGTCTTGAACCACCGTGTTCTGACCAACGACTCATTTATTTTTCATCTTTCAAAAACAATTTTGGTTTCAAAAGTTGCATGAACTTTGCATTACCATGTTTGTATGAATATGTTTGTTTGCAAACTGGCTTTCCTTTAAGGAATTTTTAAACAATGAGAAACTTGGTCAAGTAATCCTATCAGGGGAAAGTTCCTTTTACATCCTGTTGAGAATCAGCTCATGATTTGTTCAGGGCAATTCATTCTCAGATTTGGTTTATCCATAAGATTTTTCAAGACTCAGACTGGGGCAAGCCTCCGAGGGTACAGTAAAACAGTCTTTTCACGAATCAGACAAACTGAAGCAATTATTAGTTCATCTACAACAGACAACTAATCTAGGGCAGTTTACTTGAAGAATCCCCAAGCAACTCTCAATCCTTCCTACAAGGATCATCAACTTGACACAGTTACTAGTGTGGCAGAATTGTGTTCAGCAGTAATATCTTTGGTCCCCAAGCAGAATGACATTGATCTCCGTGTTGAGGAATCAGTTCTCTAGTCTTGTCATCTCACCAAAAGAGTCGAGCCTTGTCGTCGGCGTCTGCATTTGCATATCATTTGCATAATTCATATCATATGCATATCATGAGTATTTCATCTTCATTTGTATTTCTCCCAAGGTCGTGGTGTTATTCATGTCTCACCTTGTGGTCAAAGTCCAACTTACTTGGCACTTACCAAACAGTTTTGTCTTGACTTATCTAATGGTTTTCCAGATATCCCCTTTGATTATGATGTTTTTTTCGGAATCTATCCGATGTTTTTCCGGATACGGTTCTCTCTCTCTGATGTTTTTCCAGAGTGAGTCTCTGTTCTGATGTTCTTCCAGAACTTATTTGATGGTTTTCCAGATATTCCTTTTGATTATGATGTTTTTCCAGAATTTATCCGATGTTTTCCCAGATTTGTTTTTCTTTCTGATGTTTTTTCAGAGTGAGTCTCTGTTATGATGTTCTTCTAGAACTTATCTGATGGTTTTCCAGATATTCCTTTTGATTCTGATGTTTTTCCATAATTTATCCGATGTTTTCTCGGATTTGTTTCTCTTTCTGATGTTTTTCCAGAGTGAGTCTCTGTTATGATGTTCTTCCAGATATTCCTTTTGATTCTGATGTTTTTCCAGAATTTATCCGATGTTTTCCAGAATTTGTTTCTCTTTCTGATGTTTTTCCAGAGTGAGTCTCTGTTCTGATGTTCTTCTAGAACTTATCTGATGGTTTTCCAGATATTTCTCTTTGATTCTGATGGTTTTCCAGAATCTACCCGATGTTTCTCCGGACTTGTTTCTCTTTCTGATGTTTTTCCAGATTGAGTTTTATTTCTGATGTTTCTTCCAGAACTCCTTTGTTGTTTATCTGATGTTCTTCCAGATATGTCTTCAAACTCTTCCCGTACATTTAATGCTTTCCTGAATGTGTCGGATGTACCTTCAGAGACTTGTCTTCATCTTGTGCTCTTATAGATGTTCTCATTTTGTTTCTTTGTCCCAGAGTTTATTTGATGTTTTTCCTAGTATCTCTGGTGTGTTTCAGTATTAATTCAATGTTCTTCCAGATTTCCCTGAAATTTGTTTCTTTGTCCCAAAGTTTATTCGACATTTTTCCGAGTATCTCTGGTGTGTTTCAGTGTACATTCGATGTTCTTCCGGATGTCCCTGAAATTTATTTCTTTGTCCCGGAGTTTATTTGATATTTTTCCGAGTGTCTCTGGTGTGTTTCAGAGTTTATTTGATGTTCTTCCGGATGTTTCTGATGTTTGTTTCTCCCTGTATATTTTCCGACGATTCCTGAAGATCACGCTTGATCTCTTCGTTTAAAGGAATATCCCAAAAACTCTAGCACTTTTTGTTACCTGGTCCTACTGTCGTGTGGATCATGTGTTACCGTTTCATCCTAAAGTGACAACTGGTCGTGCTCGCATCGGTTGATCCATCACTTTAGAATTCCCCAGTGTCGTGTTGTTTCACCAGTGCGTCGTTGTCCATAGTGTGTGGTTTGGTCGTCGCGTCTGTCCCCCGAGTCGTCATGTCGTCTATATCCTTGCATTTATCATTTTCATCATACGCATCATACTAAAATCATAATATTGTCAGCATTACAGTTTGTTGTTTTGTCCATAGCATTGCATATCACTGCATCTGAGGGTAAAATTCTTGGTTATCTGTATTTAAATCCCTTTCACCGTGATTCCTCGAGTATCTGCTGCTCAAATCATCTGGTGAAGCTATTTAAATAGGGGCAACTGTCATACCCCAAATTATACCCTTAGATTATTAGGGTCATTTCGCAATTCATTTCATTCTATGTTGCGTTTTAACTAACTGCTAACCGGTTTGTTCAGTCTGTTGCTGTTGCAGGAAATAACGCTGGGTGCGCTTTAATTTATGAAGGGCAGAAGGGTCGTTATCATAAACCATATGGAGTTGAGGGCGCTGAAATGTAATTGAATTTGGATGGAATTGGTGCGAGAATCGACTACAAGGAATTTATTCTGGCCAGAGCATAATTTCCCGATTTTTCTGCTACCTACCAGTCGATTTTGAGAGAAACGGTGGAATTTCAGTTCGTGTTGAATTTATTATGAGCATCTTTTGGTTTGGTCATGATTATTAGTCGAGCTGGTCCGAGTTACCGAGTTACATCGTCCGATATACAATTTGATTTTTTTCAATGTGGAGGATAATTTATTTTGCCGTTTAATCAGAATTCTCTGCTTATCTGTTCAAGGCCATATTCACCGTTAATATCAGATGCAAATTGATTTGCAAGAGGTTTTTTTTGAGCTCAGCAAGTCATGCCAGGTTTAAATCGTACAAGATGGTTTAATGGTCAAATTCGGAGTTGGAACGTCACAGTTTAATCAGACAATTTTCATTGGATAAATTTAATTAACTGAATTTATTTGATGAATTCAATCAGACGAGTTTTAACTAGATGAGGTCAGTCAGATTGGTGTATTTGGATGAGTTCAACTGAATGAATTTAGTCGGGTAAATGGAATCAGATGAATTTGTTGGTATGGATGTAATCGGAAAAATTTGATTGGACAAGCTTATTCAGTCGAGGTTATTTGGAGAAACTTAATCGATTAAATTTAAATAAAGGAAGTTAGTCGTTTGAGTTTATTTGGAGTAAGTTAGTCAGGTCAATTTCATTAAGTGGATCTATGCATTTAAGCTTAAGCGGATGAATTATTCGGTGAATTTAATCTAAAGTCGGATAAATTTAACTAAGTGGATTTGTTCATTTGAGCTTAATCGAGAGAATTATTCGGATGAATTGATTGCGAGAAATTCGAGTTAATAAGAAAGTAGAATTTTATTTATTCTATATTTTTATTACAATATTACAAGGATAATCTCAATTACAAAATAAATTCATAAATGCCTAAAGTCTAAAATTCCTAAATTGTCCTTCAAGACCGATTCTTCGATTTCGACTTTTTCGAACATGCAAAAAAAAATCAACGACAGAGCAAGCAATTTTTAAATGGTTAGAAAATTGGTTTTTTTCCGGTTCTGATACCCTCAGTTAACTATCATCATCGGGTACGTCGAGAGGGTAACAGAATATTCCGCCACCAACTCCCGACTCCATTTTCCGACCTCGGTAAATCCGGCAATATCTGTTCAAGAGTTTTTCCGGGAGAGAGAGAGAGAGAGAGAGAGAGAGAGAGAGAGAGAGAGAGAGAGAGAGAGAGAGAGAGAGAGAGAGAGAGAGAGAGAGAGAGAGAGAGAGAGAGAGAGAGAGAGAGAGAGAGAGAGAGAGAGAGAGAGAGAATTTTAAAAGTGATTTTCAAGAAAAGTGATTTTGAAAGAGCTTTTGGGAAAAACACTTTTTCATGAAAAACGATTTTTGCCAAACAGCCCACAAACACATTTTCCTAAAATTTCTGAATCAGAGTGGATCAAACAACAACTTTCCCACATTTCCAGCACACGCAAACAATTTTCCTGAACTTCCAACCAAAACGCAAGCAGCAAATTAGCCAAATAAATTGCAGAAATTCGCAACCTACAACAACAATGGAGCCTGAAAAAACGCAGAAATTCCAAAATACAGCATCTAAAATCCGTAAATCAGGATATCAGCATAACAAATCCGAAAATCCCTCTGTTTTAAAACAACATCGAAATAGAAAATCATAAACAACGTAAAGCAAGATCCAAGCCCAGAAATAAGAGGCAACAATATAAGATCCACGAGTAAATCATCAAAAGGGGGGCGGAAAAGAACAGTAAAAGGTGATTCGCCGCAAGAACCCTAAGGAGGATCATCAAACGGCGGCCAAGAAGAAGGAGAAAGAAATTCATCCGTATTGCATCAGAAAAACGGCGGAACCCATTGTCATAAACAGACCGTTCCAAACCTTCGAAAAGGTGAGCACTGCTTGTTTACAAAGTTTGTTTTTGTGTAGGAAAGGCCATTTGGAAAGAAGAAGAGGAAGACTGAAGCTCAGCCATAAGGGAAGATGAAGATGCCACCGCATGAAGAAGAAAAATGGGGTTTCAAAACCCTAAAAATTATTTCAGCAACTAAAGTTACCCCCTCCCCCAATTTAATTTATTTGTTTTTTCTTTCTTTTTTTTCTTTATTATTATCATTATTATTACTATAATTTTATTAATCATTTAATTGTTAAAATCATAATACGTATGTTTCTTAATTAATTTTATAATTTAGTTGATTAAGCTTTAAAATTAATCCATTTTTTAATTGAAACTTTTATTTTAACATTAAAACCATTAAAACCATTATTTTTAATTGAACTTTTTTTTCAAAATTAAAACCATTTTCAAATTAAATATTATTAAACTAAAACCATTTTTTCTAATTAAAACTTTCTTTTAAAACCTTTTTAATGAATTGTGAAATTCTGGTATGCAGATCTCATATGTCCCAAGACCATTGATCTCTGCTGAAACAAGGATGAGGACAGATCATGAACAATTTAAATTTCTTTAAATTGTACCAACTCTGTTGTGACATCTGCAGGCTGACAAACCAATTTATCTAACCATTTAAATTGTGCATAATTGTAAATGCAGAAAGATAAATAACACCAGTAATTGTTTACCCAGTTCGGTGCAACATCACCTACATCTGGGGGCTACCAAGCCAGGGAGGAAATTCACTATTAGTAGAATCAATTCAGAGTTAAACCTCCAGTTTACACTCCTCACTTAATCCCTACCCAATGACACTTCAACCTAGAGACACTCTAGATCTGAGTATACCCACTCACTCCCTCTCAATCACCACAGTGATATACAATTCACAATTACAGAGTTCAATATGAAGAGACACTTCATACACACCTTGATCTTGCTTCACAGCTTTGATCAAGGAACTCACACACTCTTGCTTCACAACTTTGAGTGAGATACAACCTAGAACCTACCTATCAAATGCAATCATCCACCATACAATTGCTTGGAGTACAAGTATTCCTAAACAGAATTCACACGTGAATACTAGCCTTCTTCACTCACAAATATGTCTACCACAATGTATCAAAATATACAAAGGGTGACTTACACACAATGGACTCTCAAACCCTAGACCTCTATTTTACACTCTAGTTTTTCTTGATGTGAGTGTTTGCTTTCCTCTGCTTCTGCTCCTCCTTTTATAGTAGTGCAGACTAGGCTTGGGCTGGTCACAAGTAACAAACATTAGTTTTAACAAAGTAAAACTAATTTCCACAATTCAAGGAGCTTTCAATTAGGTCATAGGCTTTTCACGATACGGTTAACACTGCCTAGATCTCTCCTGAGATAACTAGGGAACCCTAATAAGTCTCCTGAAATCTAGCTTGAGCTATCTCACGCATTATACCAGAAAACCAACATTCCTACTGTGCACGTTAGCTACCTGATGTCATACGCTTGATGTTATGACACTCAACATGACTTCCACTCTTCTTCAAATTTTTCTTTACACCAGACCTGGCTTCACCCAATCTTCTGCAGAATAATATTAGAAACAAGTATCTTAAAGTTTTCTAAAAGGTCTCCAAGATCTTTTTATGAATACCAATACAATCTGTTCTTGTTCCTAATAAATCTCCTTGACATATTTACTGATGAGGTATTTTCAACATGGTCTCATCAATCCAACCCAATTCTGTCAAGAGATATACACTAGCAGCTCCTTCTGTTGTCATGCAACGATGTCCTGCTTAAGACACATGACAGCACACCTCACTCACTACCTATGAGGAAATTCATCACAACTTGACCTGTTGTGGCTACTGCTAACACATAGCAGCTACTGCTGTACTGGACATTGATGTCATGACACTCAGCTTCTGCTAGCTCCTTCTGCATCCATGACATCAGTTATGTCATCAGCTCCTGCTGCATCACTACTCCTGATGTTTCTCACACATGACAGTAGTTCTGTCATGGCAGCAAATGGATGTCGTGATGGATGTCACGACATTCAGCATGACATTCTCATTAAAACACTCCACAACAGTTCTGTCACCACAGTAGATGGAGATGTTATAATATCCTACTTAACATCAGTGCAGGATCATGTTTTACCAAAATTTAGCCAATCATATAACCATGGACAATTCTATATCATAGAACCATGGAACTAACAAATTGAAACATTTTTAAATTAAAACCAATTTCTTAATTAATTAAGGCATTTTTTAAAACAAAAAACTTAATTTTATTTTTTTAAACAAAAAAAAAACTTAAAACTTAAAACTATTTTTCAAAATTCATATTAATACCCTTTTTAAAAAAAATTGAAATCAAACCCATTTTCAAATTTTAAAATTAGAACCATTTTAACTTAGAATTAATTTAAAACTATTCTAGAGAAATTTTAATTGAGAACCATTTTTTAACACCATGAAATTAGAACGTCATAATTTAAAATTAACATTTTTTAACACCATCAAATTCTCATTTGTACAGTTACTAATCCTTTATTATTCGCATTTCATTTTTTCACGGTTGTAAATTATTCGAGGACATCGTCGCTATTATTTCTCATTCGTACTTATCTACTAATCCCGTAATTTTTGCATTTCATTTTTGGGTTGTAATTTATGCGAGGCAATCGTCGCTTTTATTTCGTTATTATTCTTGCATTTTTCAGGGTTGTAATTTATGCGAGGCAATCGTCGCTTTTACTTCGTTATTATCCTTTTATTTTCTTTGGGTTGTAATTTATGCGAGTATATCATCGTTGTGCATTTCCTTTACTATTTTCGTACATTTCCCGTATTTTCATCATTTTATTTACCGTAATTCCCCTCCGAAGGAATAGGTCTAGCTGTTTGACCATCACGTCAATAGTCTTTCCCTTTGACTCTATTCAACTTTACAACCTAGAGAATTCGAGTCGCCGTACTCATATTTTTAGGCGTCCCGCCGTGGACAGTTTTACCCTTTACCCTAGCATTAGGATAAGGAGTCGTCACACTCCATGTAAGCGCTTCCTTATGAACGTTTATTCCCCATTTAAACCTTGACCACAGTCAAGAAGTTTCTAACCTCCCTTTCAAGGGGAACTACGATTACTCTGATTCCATCCCCTATCCAGGATACGTAGGCACAAGATGCAAATCTTTCCGAGTAAACTTAGGACTAACCCTTAGGTCCTCCTGTCACTTTTAACCCTCAAGCAGATAACTAAAGCAAAATAGTAAACAATAAACAAGAGGTTCCTGTAGAGTACTACAAAAGTTTAGGGTGTTAATACCTTCCCTAAGCTTAACCAACCCCTTACCTAGATCTCTCCCCGCATTGTGTTTACGATGCTAAATTAGGTTTTTCCTTTCTTTGACCTTTCCTTCGGATAAATTAAAGACCGATTGTGAACTAAAGATGTGATTCAAATTAATTAATAATTTAATATCCTATTCTCACTGCAACACCATGTTTTAAAACCTAGGACTTATAAGGAGATCCAAATTAATGAGAAAGCGCAAGTAGATGGTCAAGGTTCTCCTTCAACCATAACTTCTAGAGACTCAATCAACTTAGAGTTTATGAACATTAGTTTTAGGGTTTTTAAGTCATGTCCTTTATCAAAAGACCCTCCTGATTATTTATCTTGGTTAGAAAAAATAGAGAGAGCAAAATCCCAAGTTTGGAAAAACATGGGCATCTTCGACCTAATTTAGCTGTCGAAGGTGGGGCCAAGTTATTGCCCATTTATGCTTATAGCTTCCCTCTATTTTTGGGACAACACCCATAATAATTTCAAACTTCCTTGCGGGGTGGTTACCCAATTTTGTTCAACGTCGCTGCCATTATAGGCCTAAAACCAATTGGAGTGGACTATGATCCTACCCTTTTAACTAATGACTCAATAGGTTTCAATACCAACAAAGCATCTTTCACCCCTTACATAACCAACTATCATGACAAAGAAACCAAAGAAGTCTCTAATCAAGAACACATTGCCTTCCTGGCCATTTGGCTTTCGCGCTGTGTTTTCTGCTCAAGGTCTCTTCAAGTGGTGAAGAGCTACCTAACTATGGCCAACCAACTACATGCTAGACATGACATCTGTCTCAGCAAAATAGTTCTGGCCAACCTGTATGAATCCCTTGGCGAAAGTGTCACATCATTGAAGACAATCAAGAAGAAAGGAAGCTTGCTCCTTTCTGGACCTTTTTGGCTGCTGCAACTATGGTTGAATGCCACTTTCGAAGTATCCATTCCTTCTCGAAATCCTATCAACAAAGAATCCGTCGAAGGGAAGAATAGAAGGGTTAAAGGGACAAGGCTTACCCTGTTGACTCCTAGTGACGAGGGACTGGATCTTTAGTACACCTTCACCAACTACGTGGTGATGTTTGTGAAGCGTTATAATTTTTCTCCAAACATGGCCCTTTTGCCAATAGAAAAGTAGGCACTTGAATAGTTCACAAGGAAGTTTCCTCTTTAGTCAAAGGAACATGAAGCTGAATCTCTTGACATTTGGGAATATTTTCTCACTCCAATATTTCTGACTTCAAGACTCAACCCTTCAAAACTTCGAATTTCTCTTGTCAGTTACCAACCAAATCTCGTCTCTCGACAGTTTGGTCTTATTCAAATAAAACCCAAACCCTTTTTTCCCCAAAAGGGCTCACTGCTTCATTACAACATGTGGCATAATGAGGCGAAATGCGCTAAGCTGTTAAACGAGTTTTCTGACCTCACAGAGTTCAATCATGTGGCCTTCAAACCATGCTTTTTTAAACCCAAGAATTCAATGATTGATGGGGAGAATATTACACTGCATAATTCTTTGACATAGTCGCCTTAAATCTCCACCTAACTAGAGTTTTTGTCCTTGTGCAGGACAAAGTGAAGAAAGGTACTACAACATACATCAAAGAAATCCAAGCATTCTAGAAATTCATTGAAACTTCCTACAGGCCAGATGATCTTAGTCGAACCATTAGCGAAGCAACAATGACTTTAAAAGAAAATTTTACAAAGAAATTAGAGGACTTAAAACTTCCATCGTACGTTCGACTTGATCAACGTTATGAGTTAGCTTTTAATATCTATACTCAAAAATCCCATCGACTGCCATCTGTTGATTTTGATGCGGCTTTTAGCCTTCCATTCCCATATTGGTTCGTTTGTGGGGATTTTGTAAAAATTCTTCGACAAGAATCCCAAAAGCGTGTTAAGCGAGTGGTTGCGACTAAGTACACTCTAGAAAATTTCAAAGGCCACCTTCATATTGGCATAGAACACATACGCGTGGAGTCTCCAATATATGAAGGCGTGCAATAAGAGGTTCTTCGACACCACTTCTTTCTATCCATTTTCTTTATTTAGGTTCTGTACTTGACTCATACTATCTGCATTAATTTTCTTTGCAGCTGTAAAAATTCCAGCTAAGAAACCTACTCCCGTTGAAAAGGAAGCTGTCGAAAAAAAAGATGAAGATAATTCCAAGAAAACCACCATTGAGGTAAGACTTTATATTAATCACTTTTCTTTTTACATATTGTCTTCTTAGTCTAACATCTGAAATCTAATACTTTTGCAGGGAAGTCAGAGACCACCTCCGACACCAAGAAAGAGAAAGCAAAAAGAACCTGAGGTTTATTTAATTGAATCCGATGATGGAGATCTTTCTCTTGATCACTCCAAACAAACTACGAAAAAGAAGAAGCAACCGAAGATTACTAATTCCGGTTTTCGACCTCAGCCAAAAAAATCCAAAGCACCTACGAAGAAACCTTCTACTCCCAAGGTGGTAGAAACTAATATCACCACTGGCAGTAAGAAACCAACTGATATGAAAAATCCAGATCAGGTAGAGAGCAATAACTCTAGTCCTAGGACTGAGAATCCTAAGGTACAAAGATTTCTTCTTTATTTTTGAACTTTACAACTATCTTCGACTAATATACGTCTAATCTTCTTCTTAATTTTTTCCTCTTAGGATGCCAAAGATAATAAGGGGCATTCCCTTGTAAGACAAATTTTTCCCACCACTAGCAGTGATCTTACCTATCATCCAACAAGCCCTTCCAAAACTTCTGCCAAGGATCCCACTAAAGAATCCATTAACAAAGTGAGCCAACTGGCTGGTGATAAAAATAAATCACCGCTCAAGGCCACCATTGAGCTTTTGCACACCAACGAACCTGGACATGAGAAAAGCCCAGCAAGGGAGGAAGCCTTAGTTGATTTCGTAGGAGACACGAAAATGCCAACTACAATATAAATTATCGAAGACAAGTCTAAAGATGGCTCCCCACTCAATCAACAAGGCAGTGGTGACGAAAAGGATGAGGAAGAAGAGAAGGAGGAAGATGATCACTCTATGTTTGATTTTGAGACTGAAATTGTTGTGGAAGATGAGAATGACGAAGAAGAAAAAGACAAAAATGAAGGAGAAAAAGAACAACAAGAGGATCAATCAAAGATGGACCCAAATCCTGATGTTTCGACTGGCACAATCTTCACCAATATCTCCCATGAAGAGCTAGAGTCACTCAAAGTGCAGAAACCCTTTGAATATCTGAAAGCTATGATTAGCTCCAGATATACCTGGATAGACAAAAGCACTAGCACTTCGACTCCGTCAGGTGATCAGTCTGCCGATAAGCCTGAGAATGATTTGCTCTCTCAACTTAAAGAAAAAGCCTTTGATGTTGATTTATTTCAAGTTTTAAAGAATGATACTTCTGCGAGCTTTGGGATCAAGAAGCTCTTAAAGCAAATCAATGTCTTGGAGGCTTCCGCATAAATTGTAGATGCTGTAATGGAACTAGGCTCACTAATTGACCTCATTGTTGCTGATTTCAATCGCCTCCATAATTTCTCAAGTAAAATACATAATAAATCAGAAACCCAATTGGCTGAATGGGATGTATCCACTGAATCTACTACCAAAGTTGCAGAATTGCAAAAGGGTTCTGAACAAAATAAGAAGGAGATTGAAACTTGTGACAAAAATGTCGAAGAGTGGGAACGACAGATCAATGAGCTGTAATCCAAGATTTCTCAAGCCAATAAATGCAAAGTCGAACTTCTGAAGTTTGATCATGACAAAGTGGCCAAAGAAATTGAAGTTAGTGTGCACCATATCGAGAGAGCTCAGAAGCTTGGGCAGGAGATTGAAGAACTTTCGACCAACAAGACCGTCTGCGAATGATGCTTGACGCTTCAAAGGTCAAAGTATTAAAAGCTAAAAGACTACCTTCCTTTTTAATCTGTTTGCAACCATTGAACTTGTTCCTTTTTCTGTATTGATGTTGAGCCCATGTGTGGGGTTTTATGTAATGACTGAGCCATTTTGGAAAAATTATTTATTCCCATTTTGGCTTCAACCATTTTTGTACACTATTCCTTATTTATCTTTATTTCTTGAAGTATAAGCTTATATTTCTTTAAATATTTACCATTTACCTTCAAGATTCTTCTATCTTCATTTAACTCTTCGATTTCATATATGTCATTCGAAAAGACTTTAATAACTTGAAAAGGTCCTTCCCACTTAGGGGACCACTTGCCCAAAGTTTTATCTCTCTGATCCATGGGAAAAATCATTTTCCAAACTAAATCTCTAGTAAAAAATATCTTAACTTTCATCTTTTTATTATATGACTTTTCCACTTTTTTTCTTCCTTTTTAATAATTCTAAGGCACTTAGTCTTTCCTAATCAAAGTTAACTAATTCGTCCAACATCATATTCCAATAGGAATCAGATGAGATCTCATGTTGTCTCTGAATTCTGGTTGACTGAAGATAGATTTCGACTGGTAACACAACATCATGACCATATGTTAATCGAAAAGGTGTAGTATTTGTGGCATCCTTAGGGGAGGTTCGATTAGCCTACAAGACTTGGTCCAATGAATTATGCCAATTCCTTGGATTCTTACCCACATGCTTCTTAATTAACCCAATCACCACTTTATTTGCTGCTTCGACTTGACCATTAGTCTGAGCATAATAAGGTGTGGATGTTAGAAGTTTGAACCCCATTTCTTTAGCAAATTCTTACATTTTCTGACCAGTAAAAACTGATCCCTGATCTATTGTAATAGTTTCTGGGATTCCAAACCTGTAAATAATGTGTTTTTGGATGAATTCGACCATTGCATCCTGATACACATTTACCAGTGATATAGCCTCAATCCATTTAGTGAAATAATCTACACCCATTAAACTGTATTTCTGACTCTTGGATAATGCTGGGTTCTTCCAATTAAATCCAAAGCCCAACCTCTAAAAGGCCAAGGTTTTACTATGGAATGTAGTTTGCTTGCAGGAACATGTTGAATTCCTGCATGT
Source organism: Lathyrus sativus (assembly GCA_963859935.3). Taxonomy (NCBI): domain Eukaryota; kingdom Viridiplantae; phylum Streptophyta; class Magnoliopsida; order Fabales; family Fabaceae; genus Lathyrus; species Lathyrus sativus. Next base: position 564,540,309 of record OZ012741.1, read on the forward strand.
ATTTGGCATTCTTGACATCCTTTGGAGAATTCAATACAATCTTTAAGCATTATAGGCCAATGCATTCCTTTTCAAAACAATAACCACTTCATCTTATGGCCTACTTGATGTGCTCCACATGCCCCACTATGGACATTCGAAAGAGCCAAATATACCTAAGATTTGCTAAGGCATTTGAGTAAGACACCTTCAGGCGTCTTTTTGAATAATTCATTCCCCATCAGAACATAGCTTAAGGCACGATATCTAAATTTTCGTTCGAAGGAAGTTGTTGGATTCTGCAAGTAATTTATTATTGGCTTCCTCCAATCTTCATCTGTCAAACTATCTATATCCAATATTTCAAATCTTTCTTTGACTGGTTTTATATAATGCTTTAATTTTGTACAAGAAAAGTATAGACAAAGACACAACTTTTCAATTATACTATATCTAGTCTCTGCATCATTCAAGATTCTACTAAGGTAATAGATGGATCTTTCGACGCCGTTTTCATCCTATTGAGCTAACATGCTCCCTAAAGTCTTGTATGACGCATCTATGTACAATCTCATACTCATATTTCTACAAGGAGGTACCAGAATCGAAGGGTGAGCAAGGTATTCTTTGATCTTGTCAAATGCTTCTTGTTGCGTTTGCTCCCACCCAAAACCTTCTTGCTTGATTCGAAGTAAAGGTGAGAAGGCTTGAGTCTTGCCACTTAGATTGGAAATGAATCTCCTTAGAAAATTGATCTTCCCTATCAAAGACTACAACTCTTTCTTTGTCGAAGGCGCTTTCGCCTTCATGATAACCTTGGTCTTGTTATGATTAATCTCTATTTCTTTTTTATGGACCACGAAGCCTAGGAAATCCCCCGCCTACACACAAAAAGCACACTTGAGAGGATTCATCTTGAGACCATGTTTCCTCATTCTTTCAAAAGATTGTCGAAGATGATCTATAGGACTTCTTCCTGAATTTGACTTGACTATAATATCATCAACATAAATATGCGTAAAAGTCCCAATGAAGTCATGAAATATCAAATTCATTGCTTTGATAAGTTGCCCCAACATTTTTTAGGCCAAAGGGCATTACTACCCATTTGAAAGTGCCTAAGGCTCCAGGGCATCGAAAGACTGTTTTTGACACATCCTCTTCAGCAATAAAAATCTGATTATATCCAGAATATCCGTCGAGCATACTTAGATACTCATGACCTGCAGTAGAGTCGACTAGCATTTCCGCCACAAGCATTGGATACTCATCTTTTGGGGTTGCAGCATTTAAATCTCTAAAATCTATATAAATCCTTAAAGTTCCATTTTTCTTAATAAATGGAACTACATTAGCAATCCATTCGACATACCTAGTCGTACGGATGAATTTGCATCTCAGAAGTCTTTCAACCTCTTGGTAAACAACCGTTGGTCTTCCAAATATTTGGTTTAGTTGCAGATTAACTAGTGAATCTTGAGGATATAATTATTGCGTTAATGTATTTCTGAAAAAAAATGATGAACACTTCGACAACATTCATTAGTGTAACAAGATTGTTTTGATTGTTTGCTGAAAAGGTTAAACTTTACAAAAGTTTATAAAAGAAATGCAGTGAAGAAAAGAACTTCAAATTAAAAGAAATGCAGTAAAAAGCAATTGATAAAAAGAAAGTAAATTCTTATTGAATAAAGTATGGTGTTTCAACATACATTTCTCAATAGTAACTTTTTTTCCACGTTAACTTGGATACTTTGAGTAAATTTTGAGTACAGTATAACAATTGAACACGCGAAATCCTAATACTAAGACTCCTATTTATAATGCATCGAAATAACTGTCTCCAACGAGCATTTCTCCAAAAGTTGACACGTTTCGCCATGCATGCCTTTGTTTCGCCATAGTTCTCCACGTGTCTCTCCTGAGAAAACGGATAAGGACAAAAGACAGTTATCTATCTGTATTTTGAAATTCAAACTTCTGTCGAAGGAAGGCTCCAAATCATCCCTTCGTCGAAGTAATCCTTCCATACTTATAAAATATTTCTAAGTTTTTGTCCAAGCACGTCTCCTTATGAGAACCACTTCGACAAAACTTCACATTAACTTCTGTCGAAGTCCACCAAATTTAAGAAACTTTAATTTGCACTTAGTTTCTCAAATAAGAACATGATGTCGAAATTTCCAGCCAACAAAACGAAAACACAAATAACTTTTCTTAATAACACAATACATAATCTTAAACTTAGTTAAACATAAAAAAACACATAATAGCATAAGAAATACAATGACATCCTAATCACTATCCTCCATTTCAGCCTCTTCCTCTTCCTCACTTTCCTTTTCACTACTTTCATCTTTGTTTTGGTTTTGCATAAGGTTTTTAATGGAGGCAACTTTGAGTCGGAGTTCTCTAAAACTATTAGTCATGTAGGACTTAACGAAGCATAATTTGTTGTAAATAACTTTATTAGTGTATCCGCCTTTAGAATCTTGGAGAGAAACGTTAATTGAAGGACCATCCTTATATCTAAAAATGTCATCTTTATCTTGTATAATTTCAATATTCCTCAAAGAAAGTCAACATTGATTAAACCACATTTGATATTACTTTCATGAATGAGATTAAATTTCAATGCTATCAAATATTGAGATTATATATCATAATTAATGGTAATAAAATTTTAGTTTTATAAATTTAAATTATCGAGATTAAATTTTGTCGAGAAACGGTGATCAAAATACTCATCATGACTTATGATACATAAAATTATCATGAACCGATTAATTTTTGGAGTTTAGTGTTTGTTTAATGCGGGTTAATAAATCAACATTACACACACTATCATCAGGAGCACAAACTTTCTTGAATAATAACTTGGCACAAACTTATCCCCTCAATTTTTGTAGCCTTATGAATTCAATCAATAGTATTAAGTTTTCAAATACAACTATCTTCTCTCCCGATTGAGATTATATATATATATATATATATATATATATATATATATATATATATATATATATATATATATATATATATATATATATATATATATATATATATATATATATATATATATATATATATATATATATATATATATATATATATATATATATATATATATATATATATATATATATATATATATATATATATATATATATATATATATATATATATATATAGACTTATAAAGTGCAAAAAGAATTCTATATGTGGCCTACCATATACATACATGATACACACACTGATGTTGACCAATGAACAGGAAAACTTGCGAGTGGATCAAAACAAACAGTTTTAAAATAAAATATATTTTTCTTAATTAACTAAGGATAGTAGGATTCAAAATAATGATATACTAATTTAAACCCTACTAAGCATGCTGATAGGGACTTGGATCCTCATACATGTAAATTAATTCCACACAAATATTTAATAAATATGAAACATTTCTTCTAAATATATAAATAAATCAGGATCAAATATATTTAAGTTATTTTCAAAAATATTTATAGTCTTGGCATCTTTGGCAAAATTAAGGTTCACATCGAATATTGATATAAAATTATTTTAGGAGATTTATTCAAATACATAATCTTGGCATGATTAAGAAAATATATGTTTACTTATTATTATTTTTTTATATTTTGATGGAAAAAATATTTATAAATTTTAACTGGTGTAAAATATATTTTTATTTTAAATACATTTTTTAATTAATTTTATTAGGTTTAATTATAGCTTAGTCATCTTATTTTGTCTTATTTACAAAATTATTATTTTTATTTTAAAATCAAACAACTTCACTTTTAATTTTATTTTATACTTTTGTCAATAAATTTAATAATTTATCTATTTATAAATGATATATTATTTATGAAACCATATATCATCATATCATATAAGAATTTTTGTAGAATATAATATAAAAAATATAGTTTAAAAAATTATAAATTTATTCATTAATAGTGTAAAAAATGTGAAAGAGAATAAGCAGTCGAATTTAAAATTTAATAAAATTAATTTTATTATTCAATATATTACAATCATTTACAAGTAATATTTTGTATATTATTAAAAAAAGTCAAATATACGGTTATGATTTATTAATTGTATAAACTTTATACACTGTATTTTAATTAAATTAAAAAAAAATCAATATGAACAATATTTACCGAGTATATACATTATAATAATAAAAAATAATATAAAAAAAAAAAAAAAAAAGAATAAGGTGGAGAGAGAGAGGGAAAGGGTGAAAGAAAAGAAAAGAAAAAGAAAGAAAAAGAAAAGAAAAGAAAGTGAAGCATAGAGAGAGAAAGAAAGAAAAATGTGCAACAAGAGAGTAGCGTTGCTGTTTGAGATGCGAGCCTTCTCCGGTAGAAAGGGAACCTTCTCTGCACTTCTTCTCTTCCTCCTTTTCATTCTCATTCTCCTCACCATTTAGTTCATCTTTCTCTCTTTCTTTCACTTTTCATCACTTGACTTCTTCACCTTTTACTTCTCAACCTAAACATTTACTCGTTTTCACTCTAAACGCTTCTATCGATTCATCAATGCATGATTTAGGGTTTGATCAACTTTCATATTCAAAATCATTCTTCTTGGACTCTACTTGTTTTTTTGGTGTATATAGTTTCAGATTGGTTGATTTTCTTTGTTATAGTTTATATAGCTATAGCTTCCTCCTTTGATATTATTTGATTCCCAGGAGGATTTGCAATCAATCAACAAAAAGAAAAAAAAAAAAGAAATAGTTTTTAGTTTTGAATTTTATTTAGCCAATCTCATTCACCTATTTCCCCCAAATTTTATTGTGGGTTTTACCAATACTTTTCTCTTGATTTTTTATTTTTAAGATCATTTTAGTGATTAGTATTGTATTCTGGTGTTAAAAGATTGGTTTTTTTTGTTTATTTTTGTTTTTGTGGAAGAAATTTAAATTTCATGAATTTGAATTTCATATTCTCAAGTTAGGTCGAAGGGAATTGAGTTCTTTATTGGGTTTATTGCATCTTATATGGGAATACCTGATACTTCATTTCTAGATCTAATAGAAAAGGTTAGGTCTTGGGTTTCTTGGGGAGGTGGTGATTTGTCTTGTTTATCTCAGAATTTTGATATGCAAAATAGTGATTGCAAAATGTGTTGTGAGTGTGATACAAATTTTAAGTATAATTGTAAGAGCTGTGGCCGTTGGTTGTGTGGGAAGTGTATGAGAATTTGTGATCTGCCAATTCTTGAATCTGATGATAGTAGTGGAATCAAGGAAGCTATTAGTTCTTGCAAATATTGTTCGGTTTCTAATAGGACGCCTGAGGGTCAGCCGAGGAAGTGTGTTGAGAAAGTGCATCCTGCTGTTTCTCCACAAGAGAGTCCTAGACAGAGTCCCGAGCCACCTTCGCCGAGTCTTAGTGGTGAAACTGAAAGAGATAGCTATTTTCATGATCGAGAGTCAGCATATTACGCTCATTCCATGCTTAATAGGAGTTTGACCTCATCTGGTGCTCACTCTTCTTCAGTATCCACTCTTCCATCTACCTTAAGGTAATCATAATTTCAACTTTTTAGCTTTAAGTTACGTAGTTATATGATTTCTTATAGAAATGGTTTGCCTTGTTTGTTCTCATATATAAGTTTGTATGTGTTTATCAAGTACATGATTTCTCATTGTTGAATATGTGAACATATTTTTTTTTTTTTTTTTTTTATGATTTAAAACTCAAACGGACTTGCCTAGTTTATCTAATCCCGCTTGGAACATTATTATATACGAATGTATAGGAGTGATGAAGAAGCGACAGAAGATTTTGGGAAGAACTCTCTCAGCCCATCTCGTACATATTGTGATAACAATTCAGATGTAGATTCAAGTAGCGTTAGTGCTAGACATGACAATTACAACTTTAATTCTGTGGGTACAAGTCCTTCAGATAGCCCTTCTAGGATTGATTTTACTTCCAGTCGGGCCGGGCTTCCTATCCAGAAGAAGGGGCAGGAGAAAGGCCTCATTGATCAGTATGATGCTCCCTCTAGTCAACAAAGTATGGCTGTTTTAAGAAAGCCTGAACCCGGGACTGAGGATGCATATAACACTACTTATTTTTCTGATGACTTGTCAATCCGGAATGAGATTGAGAATTCACAGAGGCCATTGGATTTTGAAAACAATGAACCAATTTGGTACCCTCCACCACCCGAAGACAAAGATGCTGATGCAGAAAGCAATTTCTTTGCATATGACGACGAGGATGATGATATTGGTGACTCAGGTGCCTTGTTCTCATCCAATAGCAGTCTATCTAATATGTTTCCTGCAAAAGAGAAACACAATGAGGGAAACAAGGAACCTTTAACATCTGTCGTACAGGGGCATTTTAGAGCTCTTGTTTCACAACTCTTACAGGCAGAGGGAATTAAAGATGATAAGGAGAATGATTCTGTCGACTGGCTTGACATCGTTACAACTGTAGCATGGCAGGCTGCTAACTTTGTGAGACCAGACACTAGTAAAGGTGGCAGTATGGATCCCGGTGATTATGTAAAGGTCAAATGTGTAGCATCTGGAAGCCCGAATGACAGGTAATGCATGTTCCCGAATTTTCCTATGTACCTTGTAGGTCACTGCAGCACATTCCTAGGCATTTCTATGTGGTTAACCGTGAAATTATGGTTCTTGTTTTGTAGCACCCTTATCAAAGGAGTTGTCTGCACGAAAAATATAAAGCACAAACGCATGACCTCTCAATATAAAAGGCCTAGACTACTACTCCTAGGAGGATCACTGGAATACCAGAAAGTTCCAAATCAGCTGGCTTCTTTCGATACATTGTTGCAGCAGGTGCCTTCATGATTACCCAATGGCCTATGTGTCTTTCAGTTTATGTTTTTTCATTTCTTGGAAGTTGGAAGTAATTATTGATTTGTTAATGCTGGCAGGAAAATGATCATCTGAAGATGATTATTTCGAATATTGAGGCTCTTCGACCAAATGTTTTGCTGGTAGAAAAAAGTGTTGCTTCACAAGCCCAGGAATATTTACTGGCAAAGGAAATCTCCTTGGTGTTGAATGTTAAAAAGCCTTTGCTTGAGCGTATAGCTCGCTGCACTGGTGCTCTTATTGCTCCATCAGTGGATAGTTTATCAAAAGCACGTCTAGGGCACTGTGAATTGTTCCGGTTAGACCGGATTGTGGAAGATCATGAGGCTGGTAACCAGTCCAACAAAAAGCCATCCAAAACTTTAATGTTTTTTGAAGGTTGCCCGCGGCGTTTGGGATGCACGGTAATGTACTCGGATACTTTCTTCTGAAATATTTGTTTCATGTTCTTTTTGTTCTGTTTCTTACATGGTTTTTTGCTTCAGGTCTTACTGAAGGGCTCATGTCGTAAAGAACTGAAAAAAATTAAACATGTTGTGCAATATGCAATATTTGCGGCCTATCATTTATCTCTTGAGACCTCGTTCCTTGCTGATGAGGGTGCCACCCTGCCTAAAATGATAGTAAAACACTCAACAGACACGCCGGAGAGTGCAATAGCTGACACTGACATTTCTGTAGTATCTAATACTTTTTCTTCTACCACGTGCCAATCAGAGGCTGATGATGCTTCTAGAGCGAAAGACTCTGTTGGTCATGTGGTGATTGGAAATTTGGGATCAGTGTCGGGGAATCTCGATGAACTTAACTTTGATTCATACAGAGGCACCATGGGGGATTATAGTGTTGAGAATATGCTCTCTGATCCATACTATAATAACCTAACATCTAATTTGACTTTAGAATCAGATTATTTGCATGAGTGCAGTGAATCAGAGGCAGACACTATGTCTAGAGACCCTTCGCGAGTAGATTTGCAAGAAACCATGCTTCAAGGGGAAAGAGAGTGTGAAGTTTTTGACTCCACAAAAGACAAGATTAATGAGGATGAGTTTTCTGGTGAATACTTTTCTGCCGCTGAAGCCCATCAGAACATATTAGTGTATTTTTCCAGTCATTGTGTATCAAAAGGAACTTTATGTGAACGGACTAGATTGCTGCGCATAAAATTCTATGGCTCTTTTGATAAGCCACTTGGGAGATATCTCCACAATAGTCTTTTTGATCAGGTAAGCGGTGTTCTATTTCTTTGTTTTCTGTTAGCCTTATACTGGTTAATTCTGAACGGAGATGTTTCAAACCGTTCTTTTCCAGGCATATCGCTGTCAGTCTTGTAAAGAGCCTGCCGAGGCCCATGTCCTTTGTTTTACACACCAGCAAGGAAATCTTACTATCAATGTTAAGCGCCTCCCCTCTGTGAAGTTACCGGGGGAAAGTGATGGCAAGATTTGGATGTGGCACCGGTGTCTGAGGTGCCCATTTGTGGATGGAGTTCCACCAGCAACTCAGAGAGTTGTTATGTCGAAGTCTGCTTGGGGATTGTCTTTTGGAAAGTTTTTGGAACTTAGCTTCTCAAATCATGCAACTGCTAATCGAGTTGCTACCTGCGGACATTCTTTGCAAAGAGACTGCCTCCGGTTTTATGGGTAAATAAATCATCCATACATGGAATCATTAATTGGTTATTCCTTTTCTTTTTTTTTATACAATTCTTAGTTGGTTATTTATTGATACTTGAAAAATTACATACAACTTGATGTAAACAGGTTTGGGAGCATGGTTGTTTTCTTCCGGTATTCCCCTATTGATGTTCTTTCTGTCCATCTACCCCCATCTGTTCTGGAATTCGGCTACATCCCAGAAAAGTGGATTAGAAAGGTGGCAGGAGAGGTGATTTAACAAATACACTCTTAATATTTTCTTTACCATTTTGCTTTATTACCTCCTTGGTATCAAATTCTTAACCTTCTCCCTCCCTTATTTTGCACAGCTTTTTAGTAAAGTGGAAACCTTGTATGCGGAGATATCAGATGTGCTTGAACAATTGGAAACAAAGGTTTTCTCTCCTGGGGCTGGAAATGAGCTGTCAGATGCCTATGACATTCATAACCACATACTTGATCTAAAAAACACTCTTCTAAGAGAAAAAATGGATTATCATGTGAGTAGACTAATTTTATGGTGCATGGTGTTGGAGGAAAGGGTTGTTTGTGCATATGCTAATTCTTACAGTTTTCTGATGAATGAATATACTTGTATGTATCTAAGTTCTTGATCTATTTCCTTATTTTTTTTCCTTCCATGTGTGTATGTACAGACTTTGCTAAAATCAGCCGATGTGACTGCTGAGCCAGGAAATATGACTTTAGACATTTTGGAACTGAATCGGCTGAGACGTTCACTTCTAATTGGTTCACATGTTTGGGATCACCAGCTATCCACATTGGACTCTCTTATTAAAAGAAGTCTTAGTTCTAAGGTTAAACAAGAAAGAGAATCATTTGCTGATGTTAATAATGAATTAAGAGTTGACTCACTTCATAAGGACCAAAGTTTTGACTCTTGGCTGGAGCAAAATAATTCTCAGCCTTCAAAATTGCACGAGTCTCATGAAAGTCATAAGCTTGTAGAGCCAGATGACCAAGTTGAGTCTCGTCATGGTTCTGAAGCATCTGCGTGTTATCCTGATGGGGAAGAACCACATTCCGATGGTGAATTTGTTTACAACAATACATTATCTGACTGTATACCATCAAAGGAATCCAATCTTTCTGAAAAAATAGATTTGGCATGGACTGGAACTGATCAACCTGTCCCGGTAAACTCTTCCTTTAAAAGGTTGACACAACCACTGAGAGTTCATTCTTTTGATTCGGCATTAAGAGTTCAAGAAAAAATCAAGAAAGACCTGCCCTCATCTTTACACATGTCAACACATCGATCTTTTCACGCTTCTGGAGACTACAGGAATATGGTCAGAGACCCCATCTCAAATGTGTTGCAAAGTAACTTTCAAGCGTTGCCGTGGGAATCACAGAAGATAAATCTGATCTTGAGCTCCACGCCATCATTCCTTTCTTCCATTTCTCACATTGCTGAAGGTGCTCGGTTGCTGCTTCCCCAAACATGTCACGGTGATAGAGTTATAGCTGTATATGACAACGATTACTCCAGCATAATATCCTACGCTCTTAGCTCTAAGGATTACGAAGATTGGGTTTCTGGGAAGTCTGATCTGCATGATGGGAACTGGAATTCTAGCGAGAGAAACAAAGAAGATTTAGCTAATTCCAGCTTTTCTGCATGGGCCACTTTGGACTTGGATTATATCAATTATGCTAGTTATGGCTCTGATGATGCTCCTCCATCTTCAATTAGTTCTTTTATTCGGGACAACAAAAAACCTTTGCATGCACAAATCTCTTTCGGCGACGATTCTTTGGGTGCTGGAGGTAAAGTGAACTTTTCTGTCACTTGCTATTTTGCAAAGCAGTTTGATTCACTTAGAAAAAAGTGTTGCCCTAATGAAGTTGATTTCGTGCGATCTCTTACCCGTGCCCGGAGATGGAGTGCACAGGGAGGGAAAAGTAATGCATACTTTGCCAAGTCATTAGATGAAAGGTTTATTATTAAACAAGTGACGAAGACCGAATTAGAATCATTTGAAGAGTTTGCACCTCAATATTTCAAATACCTGATAGATGCAATGAACTCGGGTGGCCCAACTTGCCTTGCCAAAATTCTTGGTATTTATCAGGTAAGATTCATACTTGATCACCTTATACAAGTTCCAGATTGCTGATGAAATGTAAATTTTTTGGTTTATAATATATATAAATGTTGCTTTAACAAACACAGGTCACTGTAAAATACCCAAAAGGTGGCAAGGAAACAAAGATAGATCTGATAGTAATGGAGAATCTCTTTTACAAGAGAAACATAACCAGGGTGTATGATCTTAAAGGGTCAGAAAGATCTAGGTACAATGCAGACACAACTGGGGCTAACAAAGTGATGCTAGACATGAATTTGTTAGAAACATTGAGAACAAATCCCATATTTCTCGGAAGTAAGGCTAAGCGAAAACTCGAGAGAGCTGTGTGGAACGACACATCCTTTTTGGCGGTAAGCTAAAATAATTGGTAAATTTTTTTTTCATTTTTAGTATTAAAAGTTTGTTAATGACTTAGACCTGTGTGATTGTTGTTGCTGTTTCAGTCCGTTGCTGTTATGGATTACTCATTGCTGGTTGGGGTGGATGATGAGAAAAAGGAACTGGTATTGGGGATAATTGATTTCATGAGACAATACACATGGGACAAGCATTTAGAAACATGGGTTAAAGCTTCTGGAATACTTGGGGGGCCTAAAAATGCTGCCCCCACAATTGTTTCACCAAAACAATACAAGAAAAGATTCCGGAAGGCCATGACTACCTACTTTCTCACCTTACCTGATCGATGGTCTTGATAGTTGATAAGATCTTTTCATTGATTCTTTAAGATCTATATGTATCCATGGTGTAAACTACCTACTTTCTCACCTCCCCTGATCAATGCTCATCTTAATAAAATATTCTCATTTGATTTTTCTTAGATCCGTATGTATCCATGGTGAAAACTCCTTTGGATACATAAAAAAGTGTATTTTATTATACTTTTCTTTAAATACTTCATTTGTTTATTATGGTCAAGATCTTGCAGTCTTTGTTTATAATAGTAATACGATAAACACGAACTGAAATTTAAACAACTGCGGAATTTAATTACAAACAAGGTGAAGTTTCTGAGTTTGAATCTGGGTGAAAATTTTCACTATAGTAATATCAGTAGCTGAGATAGTTCTTATTATTGATTTTATTTGCCATATATGTTACTACTATTTTAATAATTTGGAGCACGACATAGCAATGTTTTTAAAGCTAGAAGTTAAGTTTAATAATTTAGGTAATTTCTTATTGCACTCAATGCATTTGTTTTCTATCGTGTGGTTTTTCACATATGTTTTGAGATTTCGGAAATATATCTCCGGACGCGATTTATTTTTGATTAAATTGTTAATAATTTTTCGAAGATATATTTTCAGAACAATTTAAACCTTAAATGACCACAATATATCTTCCATACTCCATTTCTATTTGAATATTTTTAGAGATGCATCTATGAGAAATTTTCGGAGATATATCTCTAAAGTGTATCAGAACAATTTTTTTTTTAAATATGTATTGTGTATTTGTTTGCAGATGAATTATAAAATAACAGACATACCAAAATAACATAACAATATAGTAATAGGATCAAGACTTAAGCATAGAGTGCCTGGCAAAATGTAGTAACAATGTAAGGAAAATCCATCATACGTCACGAAAATCCAAAATGTAATAACAATGTCAGGAAAAACGTACAAATTATAGTACTGAAACAAAATAAATACAACCAACTACTGGGTATGCCTGACAACCTTTCCACTGCCTCCTCTGCCTGGTCTGTCTTCTCAGCCATCAATCCCCCCTATCCTCGTACGATGTTTGCGGTACAAAAGTGCTTCCCCGTGCCTTCGCAATAATGACATCCAGTATTCGCTTGACAGCAGACCCTTCAGGGAAGATACCATCGCCAATGCCTGTCCGCGCCATCTCTACTATGCGACGACAACGAGGCAAGACATCCTCAGTATGATCTACCTGAGTCTGCTCCCCCTCTAGAATCTCCTGATGAGCAGGTCTCAGTGGATCTCCTGGAGCAGTCAGCACCATGTACGGATGTTAGACCTTGAAGAACCACTTGATGTATCCATTGATGTAACTCTAGTCATTCGACGCTTTGGTAGCCCGAGCCGTCATCTAGTGTAATCGACATCTCACCATGCGAGAGATGAAAGGAAGATGTCTTAGAGTGCCATTGCTCCACGAATGCATTAAGCATCCCATGGTTGACCAAACTGTAACCAGTCAAGCATAGGTCACTCAACCCAGAAACGGTCAAAATCGACTGAAATCACTACTCATCTGGCTGATGCAATGCTAAAATCTTCCGCCCATGGTTCATAAACTTCTAGGGATCACACATATGAGAATTTCCAGAAATAATCAATGTCTATAAGAATCAATATTAGAAATAATCAATGCTAGCAATTTAAATTAACGTAAATAAATATAGTAACAATGTGACTAATGTTACCTCTTCGTCCTAGATATGTCTGGCAGTGTGGTCTCGACATCAACAACATCTCCCTCCGGAGGTGGTACCAGTGCATCAGGATCATCAACAACCGCACCTTCCGGAGGTGGCACTGGATCAAAAGAAGGTGACACAAGTGCATCCCGACGCCTGCGGGAGGATGGAGGAAGTGACACGTCATCTGTTGCATCCCGTGGCCTGCGGGAAGAAAAAGTAGAAGGTGGCGTGGGTTGAGATGTAGATGGAGTGGCCTGAGGCGAAGGCTGAGCCCTAGCAATCAACGCCTCTTCATGACCAGAGGTACCTGCTGCCTCCAGAACCTACTGGCTCCGCTCCCGCCGAACGGATGCGTGTTGTACAACCTATCCATGCCTCAATTGGTCGACTCTTTTAGCCATTATGCCTGCAAGGTATAATTAACCGTACAATGAGTTTACACAAATGAATAACACAAACAAGAAAATTATAAAACAAAAAGAAGAAAAAATAGACAGAAAATTTCAAAGATACATCTCCAGAAAAATTCAATGTTTCATGTACTCTAGGTGATTCTGGAGATACAACTACGAAAATATTCCGCAGATGTATCTCCGGACTCACCCAGAATACATGAAACGTTAAATTTTTCGGAGATGTATCTCCGAAATTTTTTGAAACTCAGAGGTCGCAACAATGGTGTCCTCTGCCCCTCAGAATGAGAAATTTGAAGTCCTAATCGTCCATTTGAGCCAACAAATAATATATACACTTACTTTAAACTATATGTCAGTTGATTTATAAACATTTTTACACCAAACAATGCATTCTAACTCGTTTACAAGAATACTCGAATATTTATCGAAAACTCAAAAAATTTACCCGAATTATATGATTTGAAAGATGTTGAGTAATGTATTGGATGCTGCTTGATGATTACTTGAGTTTTGGACAAATGAAATTAAATTTGGTGAAGTCGATAGATATTTGGGAATGAGAGAGATGAAGATGTTTGTGAATGAAAATGAAAAAGTGAGGGAGGAGAAGAGTCTGACGCGATAATATGCCTCCAAATTGTTCCGAAGATATATTTCTGAAATAGTTCAACGTTCACTTAAGTTTTAGTGCGTCTGAAAATATATCTCCGAAATATTTTAACGTTCAATTAAATTTTAGTGCGTCTAGAGATATATCTCCGAAGTCTAAGAGCATATAAGAAAAATCATATGATGTGTAAAAAGTCTATAAAGTACAAAAAGAAATCTTGTTAATTTAAAAAATAATGTTGTGCCGAATATGTTCAATAATTTGTCTGTACAATATTTGGTTGATATCTACAGGCAATCTACAATGATGCAGTGACAAATTTAGAAACTTTGATTAGTTAAGATGATATCACATGCTATATAATGTTTATACAAAATTCTGTACACGTTATACAAAATTCTGTACACGTGATAAAATAATTTCAAGTATCATAAGGGAAAGATATTAGAGATTGTAAAAACTACTATTAAATATCAAAATTGTGTATGTAATTTGTTATCAATGTATATTCTAAATGTTTTTTTAATGATTAAAGAGCTATGTGGGAGATAGCCTAAGGGGATAAATGTGATGTGTTTTTGGAAATCTCAATTTTTAAGAGTATCTTTAGTGGGAGTATTTTAAGCGGATAAATTAAGATATTTTTTGTGGTTTCAAAGTGATTTGTAGGATTTAAAAAATTTATAGTTGATTTGAGTTGTTTTTACTTTAATGATAGTGCTTATAAAAAACTAAAGCTTGACCTTATGTGTGATATTTTTTAATTGTAATTATTTTTTTATTGAAGTTACTATTAATTTAATTATTTTAAATAAAATACATAAAATATTCATTGCAAATTTTTTGTGGGCCCAAATTATATATCATACGTTAGCTATATAATTATCGGAAACTAAAAGTTAGCGAATTAAATGTCATGTCATAACTATTCCAATGCAAATTTTTTATAATCATCGTTAACTATAAAAAATTAACTATTAAAAACCTGCATTAAAGATGCTCTAAGGGGATAAGTGTGTTGTGTTCTTGAAAATTTCAATTTAATTTATTCTACTGTTGAGAGGATTGGTAATGATGACGATGTTCGTTAGGATGTGATGATTGAATGCTTTGTTTCACAAACTTCATTTCTTTGACGGGGCTTATCGACCTCCCACTCTTAGGTAAGGAATTTACTTGATTTCAACCTCGCAGGTGGGGTG